>JARLTB010000228.1:1872500-1877500 GCA_030141615.1 Unio pictorum
AGTGAATTAATTCGCTCCTTAGTTCAATATCTGTATTCCAGGTAGATTTTTCGATGTTTTGAATATTATCAATAATATTCCGATTCCAAACAAGTTTACCTTCGGTTTGTACTCTTACTGCATAGTCTAAGAGAACACTTCCCATACCATATTTCTTGAATATTTTGTCAATATCTGCTATAAACCCCGTCTGTCTAATTGGGTTGGTCAAGTACTGACATAAACGCAAAATGAAAATCTTTTTCCCCTACACAGCCGGTTGAAAAAGTACAATTTCATCTTATCAATGTATGCTCCCATTGACCAGAGTCCTAAGGTACTACGCGTTGCCTCTATGGGCGAATATTTATCGAAAGCTTGCATACGTCTCGCTGCATATCTCTGACATAGCTCAAGTTCTTCTATATTGGTGTTTGTCATATTCGACCATAATTCACATCCATATAGGACTGAAGGTAGAATGATTCTTTTCCAGATTTTCATACTTGTTAAAGGGTTCATTCCTCCGTCTCTGATACCAATAAAATAAAAAGAGTTTAATAAGTGTTTACCTTTATCGCGTGCTTCTTTTATCGCATCGTTAGGTTTAAAGTTGTAGGTTAGAGGTATGCCGGCATATTTCTTACTTTTGACTACTGGAATTGGCGATTTGTCGAATAGAAAAGAAGGGATATCATTTCTTCTTTTGTTTGTAAAGAGGATGCTACAACTTTTATCTGCATTATATTTCAATCTCCACCTTTTCGCATAATTAGAGATTGTATCGAGCAGATGCTGCATCGAATGATGCGAATTAGCCATTACAGTTGTGTCATCCGCTAATAAGACATACGGCAGGTGGAGATCGACAAGATTTAGGCCTCGCAAAGTGTGATCTAAATCAGTGATCAAATCGTCTATCATAACGAGAAAGAACCAAGCGGACAAGATACGACCCTGCCCTACACCCTGCTTAATATTGAAATATTTAGACAATTTGCCCGCAAATAAAACAGAACTAGTTACTCCCTTAAACGAGTCTTTCATGATGCGCCACGTCTTCCCTTTAATGCCAAGTTTGTACAGCTTGTAAAATAACCCATTGTGCCAGACTGTATTGAATGCCTTAGCATTATCAAGAAATGTTGCATAGACAGGAGTATCTTTATCCATATAGTAGCATATAGATTCTTTGATACAAAACGCTGCAGTGATACTGCCACAATTATTCCTAAAACCTTGTTGCATTGGATTTGGAAAATTAATGTGCTTAGAAAATATAAGTAGTCTATTATATATAATTTGCTCTAGGATTTTCTGAAGCACTGGAACTATAGTTATATCACGGTAGTTATTCATATCTAATTTGGTTTTTCCCCCTCCTTTAAATATTGGTATTACTAAACCTTGTTTAAAATGGCATGGGTACTCCTCGGCCTCGTACACTTTTTTGAAGACAGTTTCAAGTAACTGTACACTGCTTTGAGTGTCCGCAAACAGTAAATGCTCGGCAACAATACCGTCGTGACCACATGCCTTATTTTTACTGAGAGAACTAATTGCACTACTGATTTCTTCTCTAGTGGGAATTTTGTCAAGAACTTCATCAAAGTGGGAATGGGTTTCTATACTCTGTTTTTTAACCTCTGCTAAGACCATCTGGTAATGATTCTTATCGTACAAATAGGAATTGTCAGGTAGTGATAAAATGGAAAAATGATTTGCCCATAAGTCTCTTATAGAGTCGTGGTCACGTACAATTTTTCCGTTAGATTCAATTTCGTATATGTAACCACGTTTATGTCTTTTATTCCGTATAAACTTATAGAAAGTAGAAATATCGAGCTCTGCAGCCTTTTCAAGCTCACTGAACTGTTCTCTGTCATACATTTCTTTTGCTCTCAGTAACTCTTTTCCAAAACATTTCTTCGCTTTCTTATAGTTCGCGTACGACTGAAATTCCCATCCTCTTGGCCTACCATCAGAGATCCATACCCTACGTTTCAGCCTCATTTCTGTATGAAACTTTTTTACGTTTAGTAATTTCCAATAGGGGTTAGCGTATGGGCAAAACCTTTTTATGGGCAGAAACCTAGAAGCTGCGTCATGTAAAATCTTTACCTTGTCTTGAATAATACCATCAATATCGACATTTGTCACTAGTTCTGCCTTATGCAGTTGCGCTAAAAATTCATTGCGTGTTGCTTCCTTATACCTATTTATTTGTTCTGCCGATGCTTTCTTCCAATTTATGGAGGGAATTATATGCTTGTCAGCCATGATTATATTATATGCAAGAGGAATGACCAACTCTATTTTTACAGGATGATGATCTGAAATGTTCAAAGGATGGTCATCAATTATTTCGGCCTTAACCACTAAATCGAATTTGTCTTTTTGCAATAGTATATGGTCTATCAACGATTTAGATTTACCATCGATTGAGAAAAATGTAAAGTCAGGTCCTTCACAAATAGATTGACTATTAACGGATATTAAGTGCCTATCGGTCAGAAACTTTTCTAGAATAGCACCTCTAGCGTTTGTTGTTAGACAGTTCGTTTTGAAGCTAAGCAGTGAACTTAACTGGCCATTGAAATCACCCGCGAGTATGGGAATGCCTTCTTTACAGAACATATCAAACTGGTCCTTTAATTCTTCCATTGTTTCATAGTAACTTGCAATAGGAAAATTAGTTGATGGCAAAAGTGCTCCGAATACAAAATATTTCAATTTATCATTACATATCACTTCTATCCCTAAGACTCTATCACTGCCGACGCTCAACAAAGGATTAACGCAGAGTGACTTCCTATATAGGATTGCTATTCCCCCAAAACCTGAATGTCTTATCCTTTCTTCAAAATTCACTTTTAACCTATTGTCAGAGCGTGAGAAGGATTTAAACTGTGGATGTAAATTGTCTAGAAAGTTGAGTTGCTCCGGAAGAAGCCAGTGCTCAGTAAGCACTGCAATATCTACCTCATTTAGCAAAGAGTACAAATATGGTGCACCATACATGGCTCCTTTTACGTTCCATGTCATCAGACGAAATATATGACTAGACATTTGTTGACTTAAAAAATAGATTTTCAACACAAGTAGTACAATGACTATAAAATAGTTGACCATAATTTATGCATATATATGCGACTTACTACCCCTTTATATAGTTCCACCTGAACCTCTTGGCGTCCTTATCACCGTAATTTTCATACCATTCTCTTGCCCATACAAAATCTGGCCAAAAACCTTTCTCTTAAACCTTCTCAAAGTCTAAGTCATCTACCGTGACTAAAGCAGTAAAAGTGTCCTTTCCTCCTCTTACACGCCAGTGCTTTAAGATCTGAGAGTCAATTATTTCTATTCCTTTGTTTCTGGCGTGCTTTTTTTATACAAGTTCTCATCTCCTCTCTCGTTCTGTCAACCGGTATCCTGGACATTAGAACTCGACGTTCATAAGAGTTCCTCACTCTTATTTTAGGTCTGCAGTTTCTGTTAGTTGTGATGACATCGATTGTTTTGCTTCCTTTATCCAAGTCTTTTGATGAGGTGGCTGAATTTTTTTTGAAAGGTGATCTTCTTTCCCTGTTGATGTATCTTGCATTTTCCCGTACTGAGTATTTCTGATCATGATGATAACCACGTTCTCCATTATCTTCAATTACTGTCAATTCTTCAGTTGGGGTACTGGGTATTGTGGACGGAGTCAGAACCACTCCTTCCCTTGAATCAGTGGATTTCAAGAGACCGCCTTTGTTCTTCGCCGTATATTCCGTTTGGTCCGATAAATACTTCCGTCGTTTTGTACGATCAAGATTTAGAGCAGTTCTCACATTCACCATATTTGCTGTTTGTGTTTCAGTTGAAGGTTTGACCATACGCACTATATCAGCTAGTGTTATTTGAGTCTGTGCCTCGCATTTCGTGGTTACATTTTCTTTATCCTTATCACATACTCTATTTTCGAGCAGTTGATATAAAAACAGTTGGTGACCTTTAATACTTTCCAACTGGTTATTCTTCTCCCTGAGTGATATTCTCAAGGCCAGATTGTCTTTAGATAACTTATTTTCTTCCTCTTTGCATCTTTTTAATTCCGATTGTAGTCTAGTAACGTCAACATCTCTATTGTGCAATTCTTTACGTATCTTGTCAAGCTCAGTTTTCAATTCATTTCTGATGTCATCTTTCATTTGTTGAATACTGCTTTGTATAAAATGTTTTAGATCTATTATCTTGTATAAATTCTCTATTGTTACGGAACTGTCATTTTTATCATTTAAAAGATATGATACTGAATTGCGTTCGGAGTTCTGCATCACCTGTTCTGGTTCTGATTCTGATCGCTGTGACTGTTTGTTAGATCCTTTTCTTTTAGATACTCGGCTCCCATATGTACTACTATCATGTATACCCGTGCGTGGTTTCTTTCTCGAAGCGAGGCTTTTCACTTCAGATAAATTGTTATCTCCTGCTAAGAAATGGTATAGAATAAATATATCCTCAGCTAATCTCTCCTCTAGAGGCGCACTATCACATCTTACTGTCCTCTCAACTATACAAGTCACAGGATAATTACTGTTTTCCAATTTAGCCAGGTCATGTAGTGATAGTCTGATATCTTTTAAATTCTACTCATCCAATTCCAAACACATCTTCTTTTTGAAATCATCTCTGTCCAAAGTTCCAAATTTAGAATCTATTTGAAGGTATATATTTTTCTCAGTCTGAGTTGCTATCAAGTCTTCTTCTAAATCTGACTTTTCATCACCACTGTACCGCTCATCTATTTCTAGCTCGTCATCCATGTCCGTAGTTCACATCATCTATAATATCCTACTGATAAAGCATTTTGGTACTTTTCTAATGAAAATCTCCCAAATTTTAACCAAAAACACAAAATTATAACAAATCCTCCTAGTTTCATATATCACTCAATCGCCTCTAATTGTTAGGAAATTAGTCAGAACTATATATTCAATGATGAACATTCTGATTACTCAAACTTAAATTACAAA
>JARLTB010000228.1:2482500-2662500 GCA_030141615.1 Unio pictorum
TAAATCAAGATGTTCCAGCGAAAAGTAATAAATCGGATAGAGGCTTTTAAAATCCAATTGTGATATTTGCAAACCAGTATCCACATTTTGATCACGTGACATATATGACAACAGGTTATGATACACGCGTGCAATATGATTCTGACCGTAATCAAGTTGTATATCCTCGGATGGTTCCTGCTGTCCGTTTATTCTCAGCGAGACTTCATTAACACCTAACTGATCAAATATCATATGGCTTCGTTCTTGATTACCAACTCGCGCATTATTCTGTAACGCTACGAATATATGACGTGGAGCTGAAACACCTTGTTTTGATGCCAGGTGCCATGTGAATGTACCATCAACACTGTCTTGTTTAATATCCGTGGTCACTGATAACCAACTTAACAACGACTTTCCTCCTTGGTCCATAAATGATAGTAGTCGTTGTTCTTCGGTGATTGATGGAGTTAACACTGGCATCCACAATGATAGTTTTGTTAAAATGACTTTACCGGGAGCAACCCCAGCATTACGCCAGATTGCATCATCATCAGTACCCTTTCGTACAAGCGCTACTGTGTGTTTAGCTCCATAAATAACTTTTCGGACGTTTCTACAGAATCCGAAAATATGATGCAGTGGAATCGCACATGAAAATCGTCGACGCTGCCCATGCAACGTTGCTACGCGTGTTGCAAATCCTAAATTGAGATTACCATTAACGCCTTCGAGAATATCAAACGCAGCTCCGGGTCTAGTTCGACGTTCTGGATTATCTGCTTCCTGTTGATCGGCTTCTGCATTATCTCTTGCTGTTAACACTTTAATGAATTGAAGGTGGTCAGCGTTATCAGAGGTATCCTTTGCAAACATCATAGACGGACCAGCCGATCTTGTATAATCATCAGAATATCTCGCTAACCCTATGATTGTTGTAGCCACATCAACTTCACGGTCAATGGATTCAATTTCTTTTCCATCAATGAGATATCTAGCGCTTTCAAATAACGCCATAATACCGTTATTAACAAAACCAACTCGGACATTTGCGTTATTGTCATATGGGGTATCAGCTGCAACATTTGTTACAAGTTCTCCTTCGATTTCGATAAATGCCTCACACGGTAGAAAATATTTACTGGTATCATGAACTTGAAGTTCAATTCGCGATCGGAGATCTGGTTGTACTGCGTGATAAGAATAAAATTGAAAATCGCGTACAGAATCATTCTTGAGAACTGGGGTATCCATATCAAATGCTGGATCAGGTGACCTTTTGAACATTTTATTCTATTTATCAGAGTCTAAATCGTAAAATCGTAAACGATTTTTCATCGTCGTGGTTTTTTAAAGCCACTTCCCGCTATCATGTTTGCTATCATGTTATTTTGGTCCCCTTGATTTATCAAGGGAGTCACCAATGACGCTAATTTTTCATCTACTGCGTTATTTATAATTCTACTAACACTTGCAGGCATTTCCGCTGTAGACGGTAACGGTTTTGAAAATCCTTTGGATTTCATCCGTGATTTCACTAATGATGTTAATTTATTCTTCGCAGTTGAAAACGCTTTTACAGCAAGATCTCCAACAGCACCAATACCCTTATCACGAATAACATCAATTGCTTTCATTCCTAATTGTTTAGCGAACGGCATCACTTTTGGAGCCATTCTCGCAAATAACCCTAAAATGGTATTACCTAAACCATCTCCGTAGTATGCTCTATAAACCGGAAACCGTGAATTAACTACGTAGACGGGGGTTGGTTTATCATGATTGTAGTGTATGATCATTATTTGAAATCAGAAACAATTTTTCAATTGTTATTTATCTAATCGAATGACTTTTCAATTCAATCACTATGATACCCACTTTCCACTAACTCGCCAATGAAATCTCGATATGTGCTGATATCCATGATACCACCCTGAAATAATCGTCTACAGATATCAGCTGCTTCATTAATTATTTCCGGTGAGTTATTTCCGGCTCGGAACCCTCCTACAAGAACCTCTAATCGTGATATATCACTGAGAACACTACCAGGACATGAAACGCTAGCGTTTCCAACTAGACCACTCCCCAGAAATTTCTTCTCATCGTATGGCTGTCTTATTTGGAGTTGAAATTTTCTCTTGAAGTCTCTGTATTCTTTCATCCTTCTATCTAAACTCCCAGTATTTATTTCATACACTATATCAGCCCATTCATTATGTGACATTCTATAATCCGAATAATTGTCCGTGAAAAACTTCTCTTGTGAATCATAGCTGTTAGCAGCGAATTCACCTAAATTGTCTATATCCTCGTTGAGAATTTGTTGTTTAGCGCTCTCGGTAAATATAATTGATTTAGGTAGTCCACTAACTAGTTCTTTCTGAAATCCTTTAAATGTTCGTTTCGAAGCGGTTGATATATCCTGAGGAAGTGATTGCAAGGATTTTTTTGTTTGTTTAGTTCTTTTTGCTATTTTTTCTAACACAGGAATAAGACCCTCTTCTTTTCTTTTACCGTCAGGATCATCTCCCAGTATAGCACGCTCTATCTCCTTCGTTGCTGTGGTTACTGGTTTAAACAATTCTTCAGATCCCGCAGCAAAATCAGTCTGAAGACTCTGTCGTTGTTGTAGTTTATTCCGTACAGAGTCACGAATTGGTACAAATCTCTTAATTGCATCCAGTCGTTCACGAGCCAATCGGGTTGTTAATGCTTCATTGACCATTATTTGAAATCAGAAACAATTTTTCAATTGCAAAACAATTTTTCAATCCGACCTAACAGACGAAAACACTTTTTGTTACATGTCAGACATGTCAGTTAATTTTTAACACGATCATAGAAGCGTTATTTCATCCTATAACAGCTTCTACGATCGGTGGAGAAACGGCACTTTTTCATATAATAATAAAATGTAATGTGCCGTTTCTCCATTTTGTTTTAGTGTATCTGATACCGGACCAACCAGCCATAAATTTTTTATTCACTGATTTTGACATTTTTAATCAAAAAATGCTAAAAAAAAAATTAAAATCTCTATGAGGGACGGTCACAATCAAATAATGATAAATGGTCAATCAAAATTGTTCATTTTCTTGAATTAACGCCCGTAGGTTTCTAACTTTAGAATTAACCTCCTTTTTCAATTCGTATTCGTACCCCAATTCTTTTCGTATTCGTTCTACGATGGTATACAACGGAGCGAACACACTTACGTCACTGGAAAATGCGAGAGAGTCCCGAATAGAATTCTGAATTCTCTTGATGAGCGCATACTTCTTTGGTAGCATATACTTGTTAGTGCTAACTCCGTATTCTATATCCTGAAAATCAGACATGATTTGATCAGGATTTAACCCATCTGATAGTTCAATATCCCAACTTTTCAATTTTGAAATCTCGGATATGATGCTATTCATGTTTTCAGAATTCATTATTCTATAATAATGATATATTTCTAAATGAAAAATATGACGCATTAGACATAACTAAATCGAATTTTTTGTCCCGTCCCTTTTGAAATCGCAGATCGACAAACCCCCTCTGCAACATATCATACTGAGGGTCTACAAATATTGAAATACTTGCCGGCTTCATATATTGATTGAAATATTTTTTCTTCGTTAGTTATCGTATTCAAAGATTTTACTGGTTTCGTTTTTTTTGAACAATTGCCAGTCCTTCCTCGTTTGGAATTCTCACTCTGTGTGATTGCTTGAAGATTTGATAAGGAATTGTTCTTCGGATTAGAATCGATATGATCAATAACAAAACCATCTTTGATCAATCCATGGAAACATTCAAATATGAAACGATGATTGTAATATTTCTTCTTTCCAACAGTAAACATCAAATACCCCATACCATTATCCCTCCCAACTGGGTTCTTCAGTCTACGGTTTCTTACAACACCATCACTGGATGCTTCATAATTTGTACTCACAGGGTGCTGTCTGAATTCTTGGGTCATTCGTATACTATACTATTTGTCTAATTCAATGACTGATCCATTGCAGGGATTCATTATACATAAATCTTTCATTTAGACACTTGTTTTTAGTATAGCATGAAAGAGTTCAAGAGATTGACTTCGAAAAATGCTGAATTCAATGTTGATAAGGAGTTTAAGAGATTGTTGAAAATCAATCCTAAATTTAATATCGATAGACCCAAAAAACGTCCAAGAGACGGAAACATGAAAGAGTTTAAGAGATTATTAAAAATTAGTCCTAAATTTAATCTCGATAGACCCAAAAAACGTCCAAGAGACGGAAATATGAAAGAGTTTAAGAGATTATTGAAAATCAATCCTAGATTTAATCTCGATAGACCCAAAAAACGTCCAATAGATGGAAACATGAAAGAGTTTAAGAGATTATTGAAAATCAATCCTAAATTTAATATCGATAGACCCAAAAAACGTAACAAAATTAATCCTAAATTTAATCTCGATAGACCCAAAAAACGTCCAAGAGACGGAAATATGAAAGAGTTTAAGAGATTATTAAAAATCAATCCTAGATTTAATCGCGATAATCCCAAAAAAACGTCCAAGAAATTACCCTGGAAAGATGCTCAATTCAATCTCGATATAGTTTCTAATACACCAAAGAATACAATTCTTGATAAAGCCATGATTAGTAAAATCAGAGATTGTTTTACTGAATTCAAACATGATGGAGCATCTTATTGTTGGTCAACATTTCGAATTGATGGTGTTGTTGACGCTACCATGAATGATGAAAAAGCAGCAGTGATAATTTCACGTGTTGGGGAAAAACGGTATTTTTTCCGAATCAAATTCATTATTGAAGTCGATGGCAAATGGATTATTAGGGATAAATTTGAACCAATCCTCAAGAATAAAAAAGCTGTCATTGTGAGTAGAGATTCCAAACCAGGAATTCTAACCGGCATTGACAAACCATACTACGAAAGATCTTATCCCGTAACAGCAATGGTTTATGGGATATATCCGTTAAATGATAAACCCGATATCGCAAAACTAGCTCCTATGAAATATTCGTCAGGGCTTAATTGTGTAGCAGAACGAATAATAGAACACTTCACAAATGCATCCCGAGGAAATAAACTAACTGATCTGCGACGTAGGAAAATAACCGAATGGGAACTGACAGTGAAACAGCATGGTGCAAAGATTTCTGATATAGCTAAGTTAGAAACATCATTAAGATTTCCAATAACAGTTATGACGATAACCGGAGAGGTTTTATACGAACCGAAATATAACAAAAATGGAGCACCAATACAGATTATTGATCATAATAAACACGCGTGGACACCTGCGGTAACAGTATTTCCACGAGAACGAACCGTGAAATATATCCCTAAGGAGTTCGTCGGGGATGTTTTCTATGAAGAGAGATTATTTGATGCTATTCATGCGTTGTGTAAGGATGATCCTGTGTCAGTGTGGTTACTTAGAAGTGATGAAGATCCCGAAATAGGATTCGATCAATTTGTAAAACCAAATGGTGAATTATATCGCGTTGAAGAATTAGATAATAGAATGAGAAAAATCGCTAGTGATTTTTCACCGGAGAGTTTCCATGAAAAACTACTCACGGATAGTTTTACTATTCCATCAGTGGTAGCTCACTTCGCAAGAGAAAAAAACTCATGGCGTCCAACACGAAGTGATTTTCTCGAGGATGTTAAATTGAGTTGCGTCGAATTTGGTCATGGAGGACTGTGGAATACGAAATACTCACGTGATGGTATGATTTCAATTGATATATCCGCGTGTTATCCCGGAAGTTTTCTCGGGTATGGGGAATGTGCTGAGTACTTCAAACGATTTGGACACCCCACGCATGAAATGACTCGTGTTGCGATTAATGGACCATTGCCTGATTTTGATTTAACCGGATTCGCTCGTGTGATATCATTTGAATTAGCTACAGGGTTACATCCGTGTAGTTATGTTTGGCTCGGTAGACATCTATCTGAAAAGGCCTGGATGCCAATAGTGCTATTGAGATATATGATTGATTGTGGTATGCTAATATCGTTGATTGTTTCCGAGGCTATTATATGCTATCGAGCTCAGAAAGAAGTTTGGCTACCACAACCCGATCTAGATCGTATAATCAACGAACTACGAAAACAATTCCCTGATTTCAATGAAGAAGAAATCATAAATTGGTCTAAGAAGTTATTTGAAATTAAAAAAGAACAAGCAAAAGATCTCGGACGAAGAATAATCGGTAAATTTACCCAGGGTGGACGATACGACAACGCAAAATATTCTTCGCGGTTGATCATAGATGTCGCTGAATACGATTTTATTGTAGCGGATTTAATGAAACAGGGAAAACTTGTATCCCGTAAGGATGCTTTTCTATCCAATGGTGAGAAATTAGGTACGGTTGTTACCTACTGTGATGGACATAATTCCCAGTATACACATTTGAGAAGTTCAATGCTAGCCTATGCTTCTATTAATCTATTTTCGATGATAAATAGATTTCCTAATACCGCGGTTAGAGTGGCCACTGATTCGATGTATATACACAATAAGTACAAATCAGCTGTAGCGGCATTCACAGATCCCGAAGAAAATTGGGGGCGTTGGCGATTTAAAAAGGAGATGCTACATGAGTATTGTGAATCCGCAGACGTTGCCATGGATGATAAATATCTTTGTTGTAACCGTATTGAAATTCAATCAGAATTTTCTAATGCACCACCGGTATCTGATCCAGTATGTAGATACAAGACAGTTTATTTAAACGGTTGTGGTGGGTCAGGAAAGACAACTCGTGCAATTGAATTATTTCGTCGGTCAACCATGATTGTGCTAACACCGACTCACAGACTCGCCAGAGAGATGATACAGCGAGGGGTAAATGCCTGTACTTACCATAGTTTCTTTCGATGGAAGGGTGACAAATGGACTCCTGAGCGTATGGGTGATAAATTCATTCCTGAAATCATAATTTGGGATGAAATATGCACAGTGTCATTAGATGTATTACAAACATTTCTTGAGTGGTTGTTAAACAAAAACACAAAAGTCGTCATGTGCGGTGATCACGGCCAACCACCACCATTTGTCGGTGCATCTTCACATGAATGGCTAAGGGGTTTTGTAGACTATTATGAAGAAATCACCACTGATTATAGATCACTTGATGAACGATTACGAGAATTCAAAGCGCTAATTAGATTACAACCGGATAGAATCCAATGCGAAATAGCGCGTGAAGTGATTTCAGAAACTCCAATGAATGATTTCTGGGAAACATGGAGACCAAATGATTTGATAATTGCAAGTAGAAAAATAGTCAGGGACACACTTCAGATGAAGCTATTTGAATTGCATAAAGAAAAATTTGCAATGCTTCCAGTACCCCTTTGTTATAGGCCATCGGATACACGAAAACAGAACATTGAAGTTAATATTCCAGGACAGAGTGAAAAACAAATTCTCGTATTAAATGATATTGTGCTGGTTGATATCAATGTCGTTGAAGATGCATTGCGTGCTAATAAATCCCCGTGGACGCTAGGATACGCAGCAACAATACACTCTTCACAGGGATTGATTATATCGGATACAATTGTTTGGATGGTGGATAATCACATCGAATGGTCGAATTTAGTCTATCTCGCAGTATCCAGAGTACGAAAAATAAATCAACTTCGAAGAGTTGTTTTCGATGATAATGACACAACAATAAGTGATATTGATGTTAGCATCATTAATAAAAAACTCTCCGGTTACAAACAACAGGACAAAAAAAAACAACGAGAATTTGATATTGATGCTAAATTAATAATTACGCTGAAGAAACAACAGAATAATCACTGCGCGAGTTGCAATTGTATAATGCGTTGGCAGTATTCGGATAAGGATCCTCGCCAATTCACCGTAGACAGAAAAAATAACAATCTCGGTCATGTCAGAAACAATGTGATGTTGACTTGTCTTGAGTGCAATAGACGCAACGGTGCTAGTTAAGACCATGCGGTGGCAATTGAGTATCCTCGGGAATTACCTGTAGTTGTTGTCTAGTAAAACCCCGCTGAGGGGCAGTTGAATCCAGTTTATAGATTGCTGGTCTACCAGTTGATCGTGTTATAGTAGATATCTTATGCGTAGTGACGCTCCAAATAGGATCAGTAGCCCTTTTTCTACCCCCTTCAAGCTCTCCTGGTTCGTATAAGTACCTCACAATGACATTACTATGAAGAATTGGTTCTTTGAAATCTTTTTGTGGTTGTACGGGTATTGACTTCTTTTTAATCGCGTTGATAGGTTTCATGTTGATTGTTCTAGTAATCTCGTTATTCAGTGCAGTAATCACAGATGGTAATCTTTTAACCCATTCACGTGATCGCTTTTCTTGAATGAATTCTTTTGCGTATTGATATCCAAATAACCGCTCAGCAATCGTCCGATTAAATCGTTCGACAATGGCCTGATCGCGATGTAGCGCAGTATGCCCTCGTCGTATGGTGACATTATGATTTTTCATTGTAGATAACACTGCACCCTGAAATTCCTTGCCAGGATCAACCTGCAATAGATTTGGCCAGTGCAGAGGACCTCGTCGATAAATCCTTTCAAATGCAGAAGCGACTTCAGTGGCTGATTTTGTTTTTAACGGTTCTGCTTCTTTGTATCGACTTGCAATATCAACTACGGTTAAAGCGTATTTGTAACCACGATCATGTGGCAGAAATAATATATCAGCCTGATGAACTTCATTAGGAGCGGTCACATCAAAATGCGAGAATTGAATTTGTTTAGGCGGTGGTAGATAAATTTGCCATAGTGCCTGTTTGGATAACCAATTAGCCGCAGTGGTTTTTTTCACTTTTGCAGCGCTAGCGAGTTTATGGACTGCTGATTTACCCCTCCAGTATCCTCTTGGGGAATAATAAATTGATTCCATATTATTAATTACCGGCACCTAACATCAATTTACTTTTCATAGCCGATTTTATTAAAAATGAAGCCAATTTTTCTTTGAAGGATTTATCAGGAATAGCATTTAACGCATGAATTAATTTCACATCTGCGAGATGCCTGTGTTGCAGATTGCTGCTTTTATAAGCAACATCATGAAGGTGACAGGCCTTATCAATGGCGTTTATTGGTTCTTCACCGGGGTTGGGTTGATTTTGATTATTGAGTCTGATATCAAGTCTGGTTCCCGGTCCACAGTAGCTATATCCGGGAAGGTGCTTTTCTCCGGGGTACTTTGCCCATGGGGTTCCAGGGAGCTTTGCCAATTTGGCTGCGATATCACCTCCTCGTTTTTTTTTAAATCAGATCTCATAGACACAAATCTAAATTTCTTTGTACCACATTGCACGCATTTACCAGAAAGCGCTGATCGGTTATTTTTAGTTGTAACCGTCGTCACATCATCTGTGCCAGTACGCGTTTTACACTTCACACAATATAGATCCATAATTTATGTATAGAAATATGGATATAATTGATTTTTCAGCGACTAAAAGAAGAGAACCGGTTAAGCATCATGCAGCGCTACCAAACTCTATCCGGATGATTATAATCGGGCCATCTGGATCCGGTAAAACGCAATTGTTACTCAATTTAATAATGAGATGGATGAAGTGGGATAAGTTGTATTTAATTGCCCCTAGCGTAGATGATCAACGATGTTATGAAGTGCTAAAAGATTTTAATGAAAACGCTTCAGAAATTAAGGGTGAGAACGCCATTGAATTTATAACCGATATCGATGAAGCACCGAGTATTGATGATATTGATGGAGATATTAACAATTTAGTCGTATACGACGATATAATGTTGGATAAACAAAAAAATCCTGCTAGGATCTTTTCCCGGGGGCGTCACAAAAACACTGACGTGATATATGTCACTCAACGCTACACTCAGGTTCCAAAAGTTATCAGAGATAACTGCAATTTATTGTCTGTATTCAACGGAGTTGATACTCATACTCTTAGAAATATTTGGCAGACATGGTGCTCTGATATGGACTTCAATCAATTTCGAGATTTCTTTAGTCATGCTCAGTCAACCCCGTACGGATTCGCAACAATAAATTTGCATGATCCTCGGACACGATATCGTATCGGACTGGATCAAATATTCGGTTAAAATCATTTATTATTTTTTGTTAACCCATAGCAGCAGAGAGGGTGGATGACAACAAGTTACGACCAAAATTGATTAAAAAATCGTAAAAGTCTCCGTTTTCATTTTTTTAGTTAAAATGAGATTTCGTAGGGAAGGCTCGTTAAGATTTCAATCAATTTTTTGTCTGAAAACGTTGTAGGGTTTGCCCCTGAGATTTTTTTTTTTGGTTAAAATGAGATTATAGGACGGCTCGTTTTAGGATTTCAATCAAAAAATTGATTAAAAAATCGTAAAATCTCCGTTTTCATTTTTTTTAGTTAAAATGAGATTTTGTAGGGAAGGATCGTTTTAAGATTTCAATCAAAATTTTGTCTGAAACGTTGTAGGGTTCGCCCTCTTTTTGGTTAAAATGAGATTATAGGACGGCTCGTTTTAAGATTTCAATCAAATTTTGTCTCAAAACGTTGTAGGGTTCACCCTCTCTGCTGCTCAATAACATGTGCTTCCTGCCAATTTATGTCAACAACATGCCGCGGGTCCTATGTTTTTCTACATTTAAAAACTTACATCAAGGTTAGTTGTGCATGGAAAAATATAGGTCTGATCATCAGCACCCAGAAATGTTAAGTTATTGAATTTTGAATATGACAGTGTTTCCATATGTTTACCATTGGAGTTGAATTAGTACCGTGTGTCCTTCAACTTCTTCTGCAATGGTTTTGTGCCTGTGAAGTATTAACATTTTAAATTCTGATTAAAAACAAAAATACAGTGCATTGTATATTTCTGAATATATTTACACTTCTCATTATGTTCATCTGTTCGTATTGATGCTCATTGATACTGCTACGTGATAGCGGACCAAACATGATTATTCAAAACAACCATAATGATTGTAATAAACCGTAAAACGACATATATGGATTTATTTAGTTTAAATATAATACTAATAAATATTTTGAGAACTGATTAGAAGTATAAGCTGTGTAGAGCTTCTTCCTCTGTTACTAAGGTGGCAGGGTCCAGTTTCGTAAATTGGCCCCTGGCAAATTTCTTAACTTAAGGGTATGGTGTGAGTTTTTGAGCTACTATTGTGTAATAATTAAAGATATGGATAAATTTGTGAACTAGGTGTTTCAGGCTTGTGTTGTTCTTGAAATTGATGTCAGACATGTACACTTTCCATAGTTACTCTGCAGTATGTTGATTGTGAAATACCAATAGTCGGCTAGGAAGAAGAGCTAGCCTCCCATAGCAGTAGACACGTGGGTTCAAGGCAAGTAGAATATCTCAAAAACGGCATGGATGACAACTATTATGAATTGCATCAAGCTATTTAGTAGACAATGTTTTTCAAAATTTTCATCTAGGAAAAGGCCTTGCGTTTGCACTGTGAGCACCACATGCTGTCAAAAATGGCCTTCGGATGTGAAAAATGCATGTATAAAATAGGGGTTGGGGTACATAAATATTTTATTCTAAGAACTTCAGTAGACTTGTCAGGTCATGTGTGTGATATGATTATGTTGCACTACATAATACCTATCCAGAAATATGTACCTTTTTGACCTCACTCGCGTATTATATTTTTAATGAATTTTTATATTAGGCAGGTGCATGCGACATTAAATTTATGCATAAAAACTGGACCCTGCCCCCTAAGGTGAACACCATCATAATGGAGATGGTGGAACGGTACCAATTGCGCAAGTCCATGTGGGTGGAGCTTAAGGTGTATTGTAGCTATGATTGGTGGATTATGTAAGAGTTGTACTTTCTGTTAGGCTTAAAAAAAAGTTTAGCCTCTTGGCAGCATGTGAATTTATGCTAATTCCTATACAGATCATATTTTGTATTTTTTATGATTTTTTGAAAATGTGATACACATGGCTGAAAATAGGTATGTTGTGACTAGATAACTCATACCCCTGTCTAGTTCCAGCAGAGTTATCTCTCTTAAATGCAATGGCATACCTGGTTTTGTCATCATCAAATTGACAATCTAACATTGTTCTCTATAACAGTGTGTGAGATGCACACTAAATTAGGATAGAAAATATATTTATCTCTCCAAATATTAGCATTGAGGTCTATGGAAAAACAATTGGTACCGTGATACCAGATAGCTCCTATGGAAACCATCATTTCCAATAAAATATAATCCCGGGATAGTGCGTACATAGTGCGCTAACTCATAATTGATCCACCGCACACGCCGGTTATACTGCCGACGGTGACCAATCGTGGTCTACTTCGTGGTAACAAAGCTCCGATTTTATTACACTTCGAACTCCTATGCGAAGACACACATGGCACAATCTTTTCAAATCGTCTAAAATTTCAAGAGAAGATCTATATCCGATTTCATTTTCTCCAATTTGGAGAAAAATAACGTCTGGTAGAGATCCAGGCAAATTTTGGCCTAAAAATGTTGTAATCCTGGCCCCTGGAACTCCAGAGAAAGAAAGATTTAAATTCGAAGGTACCCTGCATATATTAAGAAGATAGCTATCAGATTCCAACCTAGCTATAACACTGTGACCAACAAGAGATGCATTTTCATAAAGGCAGGATACAGTTTTACTTAATTTAGTGTTTTGAGTGGATACCGGCCACTTAGGGTCATATGATCCACTATTTATAACTAACATAACGTTAGTCATTTAATTTCCCGGGTGGACGTAGCAAGCCACATCTCCACGGGCGTTTGTGCAAACTAGTGCACTTAGTAATTTGGGCACCATGTCAAATCATTAAAAAATGGCTATTGACATGAGTGTAAGCCCCTTGAGTGGGTAGGAAAGATCAAACTCACACCCACCTTATCAGCCTGTCTATTGCATGTCTGGGTCGAGGAAGAGGAGGAAAAGGTCCCGGAGTCCGGTCAGCCATCGTCGGAGACAAACGTTGCTCACGACCTGCAACTCGCCGTACCTGCATTATTTCAAATCGTGTCCAGTTGTACTAACGGACGCCCTATATCAATAGTGTGTAAGCCACCTGTGCAATTATATCACATGCAATGAGTTAAATGAATTTCTTAACTCCTATCGCCCTAATCCTATCTAGTACAGAGTGTACATGTATAAGTCCCTAACATGAGATAAGCCCTTCTTGCGAGGACAAATCTCCTAAAAAAAAAAAAAATTTAAGCCAAGGGCGTCAAGTGACGTATGGTAGTTTTAGTTCAATATTAGGGAGGGTGAGTTTTGAATTTAGACGGTGAGCCGAAATGATCGTATTAGTCATGTGTTGTTTGCCAAATAGAGTTCTCGTACCAATCCACGAGGTTGAGAGCTCAATATGCTAATGAAAAAAAAAAAAAAAAGAAGGCAGGATATTGGGAAACACCCTAATATATATAGTGCTCATGCTGCCACCTATAGTCTACAAACAAGCAACAGTGAAAAATTTCTCCTATATTTCTTCTTCTGTCTATCTCTTGTCTCTAATGCTAAGGCACATGGAGGCCAGTCAACAAGTAGAGCTAAGGCTCTACAAAGATAATAACTTATATGTATTGCAATGGTTGACTTTAAACTGTTACTAAAAATTTATTTTTTAACTAAAATTTTATTTCAAGTAACCTGATTGAAGATCTAGGACTGATCAATCAGAGCTTACTTCTATGACTTGAAATATAGTGTGTATTTATACTTTATATCTTGCTTTGATTTATGCTACTACAGCAATATAAATAAAGAATTTTGGAGCGGTTATCTTACAACTGCTCTGGAATTTCAAAAACAGTCTAATCTAGACTAATTTGGTATACATGGTAACAACTGCTACGGAAATGGATAACCGATTGAACAATGTTAAAACACAACGCTATTAGACACAAATCTTTTGGATATGCCACATATAAAGAGAAATTTTAGAAAACATTTACACATAAAATATTTAAATAAAATGCACCATTTAGATAACTAATATTTTATTTTTCCTTTTTTTTAGTAAGTATAAAACTTTTCAAAATTTCACCATAAAACTTTATATATATGAAACTCTGTATAATATGATCTAAATAGTGCTGTCCATACATAAACATCTTACAACAAAAAAATTAAAAATACAAAATACATACATAATGGCAAAGTCAACTGGGTAATAATTAATAAATCTTATAACAATAAAGGAAATTGGCCCTGGAACTTAATAGTTCTATGTGAAAAGAGTACGATCCTAAGTTCAGGAATCAGATTGTAAAGAAATGAGTATTCTCTTCAGCTCTAGTGGAGAATATATATTGCAAGTTAGCTTTTACTTGTGATGGAGAGTAATATCAGCCTGAATTCTTTAGTGGTTAAATAAAACTTTGATATATTTGATGAACAAAACAAAGATTAACCGTCATCCAAATTTATTTCTTGTAATAAATAAAAATAACATAAAAATATACACTATTTCTACACTCATGGGTGGACAGGGCTTACAAACACATCATCATAGACACTATTGGCTAACCAACGGTATTCCTCAATCAACTCGAACCAGCTATATATGCTGGGGAGAGTACCAAGGATCAACACCCCACTAATACCATTTTATTTTATTTAATATTACAGTATTTAACTACCATTTTCAATCGAGAATAACATTGGTCGCGTTATCAATTTTCGTGGATTGTTTCAATAATTATTATTATTATTATTATTATTATTATTATTATTATTATATAGAAGTAGTAGTAATGTTGTTGTTGTTTGAAACGTAACTATAAATTTGTTAAACGTTTATATTTTTAATAAGTAAGTTCTTAAAATAAAATGGAAATTCAGCCATGCATGTTTGTTACCGTTATCAGTTTTTGTAGATTAGTAAAAAAAAAATAATAAAAGATCGCATTGTTTTAATAATATTTAGGAATATTATATATATTGAAATTGTTTTCATTAATTCATTTACTTGTTTTGTTTGGTTCTATCAGTTACATTTCTTTCTAATTAGTCCATTTTACATTTAGTATTTTTATTAGTTTTCGACGACTGTTAAAAAAATCATTGAAGAAACAAATCTTGTGGCTTACTACGATATCGTGGTTTTAATATCTCGATAATCGAATTTGTTGGTATTTTTTCCATAGCGCCATCTATCATGTACCTAGTTTATATGCACTACATGTCCATAAGTTACTAGTTCATCATTACCAGTTTATTTCTGGAAAACAAGTGTGTGTGTGTGTGTTTGTGTGTTACATTGTATTTTGATTTTTAACGTAGCTTTAACATTTTCTCGGTCATATCGCTACGATGTCTGCAGGGACCCCGAGTGGCCAAGTGGTCTAAAGCGATCTCCATTACAGATCACTGCCATCTCACCTGTCTGCGTGGGTTCGAGTCTCAGATTCGACCAATGTGAGTAGGTGGTTCTTTCCAGGGCATTTTCCCGGATTCTTCCTCCACCATTAATACTGGCAGCCCTGTACAGCCTATCATGTTCTGAAAAATGGTGTTAAACACTTCTACAACAACAACAACGATGTCTGCAGTGTGCCATTTTATGGTCACTGTGATGTATAGCACTGGGCATCAAGTCCAACCCAGTCGCATTTTCCTGGCACCTGGTTGACCAATCCTAATACTAAACGCTTATTGCTGAATGCCAAGCGAGGCACACCACTAGGACTCCAAAGTGTTCCACTATTTAAAAGATTAATCCAAGATTATTACTGTTTCAAAATAGTGTCTTTACTGCATGTTCTAGGATAGAATCAGTATCTTTTTATAATTTGTATGACTGTATTAAGATGTAGATCACATAATTACTGTGTTTTTGTTTGTTTGATTAGAATTTTTAACGTAGCTTTAACAATTTTTCAGTCATATCGCTACAATGTCTGAAGTGAGGCAGTTTATAGTGATGTATAGCACTGGGGCATCATGCTGCAGACATGTAGCATGATGTCACACCCAGTCACATTATTCTGACACCAGGTCAACCAGTCCTAATACTAACCTCTTAATGCTGAGCGTCAAGTGAGGCAACTGTATGTACCATTTTTGTAAGTCTTTGGTATGACTCGTCTGGGTATCAAACCCATGACCTCTCGCTTCCGCGGCAGATGCTCTAACCACTAAGCCACAGAGCGGTTATCAGTTGCTATGAGATTGAATATATGTTAGCAAATACTGTAAAGCATGTTAATGTTGTTCTCTGGTGGCTTTCACATTTAACAGGTGTTGACTCTAAATTTATATTGTACACGACTTATTACTTTTCATTGGAACATAGGATATTTTTCAAACAGTCTGAGGTTGACATGTACTTTCATGCTCACATTGATCATCCATTCTTACCAACAATCCAGGCACAACTACCCACATCCCAGGTGGTTACAGATGCAATTTTCTATTGGAGGATGACACAGGTGGCAGAGTGAGTGCCATGGAAGTAGCATCCATTTTTCAAGTTGATTACATTTTTGTGCAACACATACATTAAGTTCCCCAAATTAACACAAGTATATGCCATCATCAGAATATTGTTTGGTCGTACTGCAATATCAGAGTAACTCTTTCATAACCTGGAATATACATGGCTCCTGTTTACTGATATAGTTTTCCTTTCCCCAGTCATCTGATTTAAAGTGGAAATTAAATCATTGAAATAGAGCAAAGAACAACAAATACTTAAAATCTTCAATGTCATTGTTTTTATTGAGTTTATTGCCGATTGCAGACTTTAAGACCTCAAATATTATAGCACTCATGTGTATTAGAGAACAGAAAATAAAAAGAAACAATTATAATTTACAATCATTTTAAATCAAAACTGATATGTCTGAGTCTCATAAATTCTCTAACATAACTATACAACTGTTATGATCGTTTTTGGTCTGCGTGAACGATAAATATAGACTTTATGCAGCTACATCGCTAAAATATGTATAATGATTATTAGTTTCCATATACATGTACTCATTAAGTCCTGCCCATATCCCATATGTACCAAAATTTATCAAAATCTGTAAAAACATGATATTACAACCTTGATTGTAAACGTATTTATATTTTACATTCAGCTGATCATTAACGTCAGAACAGTTCATTCAGCTACTGCAGTAATTTTAATAACACTCTGTCATTACTCATCCATATCTGGTGACAATAACAGTCATTACTATTTGAGTTTTACAAATAACCGAGGTCTCGCTAAGATTTTAAAACTAGGAATCCAGGACTCCCTTTTAGATACAAATTGGAGTCTCACCAGCAGAAATTGCAGTCCCCTCCCTAAAAACTATGCAAATTTGTTGCCACTGAGTTTAATTTCTACATTCTTTATAGCACTGACAAAGCTTTTGTTTGTCTATCAGAGTGAGACTAAATTGTGTCAGTCCTAAGAATGTCTTTATCCAAGCACTAAGCTAGGCATCACACAGTTTATTACACTTTGCTATTGTCCCATCCTAACTATCATTTCAAGCAACTTGAGTACTCTTTTGAATCTCATTATAGTCATTGTCAGTTTGCCTTTTAACCCCAAAATGCTTATTTAAAATTTGCAAATGGCATTTTGTCTAAGTCTCAACTTGTCTTGATTCATAGGTGAATTGAGATGTTTATTCTGCTATGCTCAAAACTTAACACAGTTTTAAAATTAAACTATAAATTTGTTTCTTCAATGTAATCTTTTAAATGACCACCAATACAATGTCCCACTCAGCCACAAGTCAAAGCCTTTGAACCTGTTGCCCAGCTATTACATCATGTTCTTTTGACTTACTTTTATAATGGCAGCATGTAAATCATTGGGTCTTTCAGCCACTAAATTCTGTCAGACAAGTCTTTGAATTTTGCCACCCACCTATTACATGCATACGGAGGACTCCAGCCTAAATGATTTTCAGCATCCAAGATAAAACATTGGAGTTCAAATACGCCTCATTGTGTTTCCAAGACCTCTGAAATAACATGTCCATATAAATGTACATTTGCTTGTGTATTATATAATGATTTATATAAATCTTGTGATAAGTGACCTTCTAATTCATTCTCACATATAATTATATAATTGTTTTCTCCTACACTAACGGATCATCCATAAAGTATGCATGTATGAAGTGAGGGTGAAGTGTTCTGAAAAGCATTAGCAGCAAGGTGACTGTTAATCGGCATTTTCTGCAGCTGCAGTTGTCAATATCCCTTGATAACTGATGTTTAAGAAGATTATGCTTTGGCAGTCAAGTCAGAATCGTAACCTGTCCAGTACAGTAGTTGAGTTAGATACAAAGTGGCTCCTATGCTAAGTCAAGCATAGTTGATACTAAAAACTATGATGAGTGATATGTTGTAGTGTTCTTGCCCATGTGGCACATGGTTGGAGACATATTTTCCTCTTCATTTTCTGACATGAATTGTTTGGATATCTCATGATTCCGACAGATTATGCTTTTTGACCCTGGCACCTCATGCGAGTTTGTATAACCATACCTTGCCACAGTGGGACAGCATATTGTATTTGGATAAACCAAGAGGTACATTGATTACCCTTTTGACACATATTGTCCAATACTTTTAGAAAAGTGAGACTCATTAGCACATATGTGTTGTGTTAAGTAATTTATAACTCATCCCATTCCAGTAATAAATTTCACATGATCATAAACCGATTACAGTATTTGTCATGCAATAAATAACTGTTGATGATATGGCTGATATCGAAGTTGATGATAAATATTAAACTCCAGTTATTCCAAGTGATGTCAAGCCTGACAATATTCCAGTAATTAATTTTGATTGGTTGAAATCATTATTTTAGTCACTCTCTGATTTTTTACTATTACAGTTTTTAATCTGTTAAAATCTAAGAAATATTAGCTGCTGACACATTACAGTTTATTACTTACATTTGTCCTAGAAAAGCATTGGTTATGATATTTTGTAAAATTAAAGCAATGTAGTACTGTTGTAGTTTCTGTTTAACACTGTCCAACTTTCATTTTCAAAGTGTCATTACAAAGTATTAAATTAAACCTCTGCTTATATTTAATTAATATTGTAATAGCTTCATCATTCAATATTCAACTTTTTCGGAAAGATGATTGTGATTCACTGATATGCTTACATGTTTTTTTTTTTTTTTTAAATATAAGCTTTGCAATCTGTAGGGGCAAAGGTTGTCGAAAATCACAAGTGGTTTTATACATACTTTAAGGAGAACCCCTTACATCGTTATCACCATATTATAATCACCAAACTTAGGTTAAATTATTGGGTAGATTAAGAATTATCCGTAACATGTTTTATCGGCAAGACCATAATGTCTTTATTGTTCATTTGCGCATAAAATATTGTAATTTATAATTATTTCCTTCTATATTTCAGCTGATTCTGGTAAGTAAATAGACCATTACAGAAGGGCTTTGTCACCTTATAGTCAACTAGATGTTCACATGACATTTTTCCTCTGTAGAAGTATTCTAGATGAGTCATATGCTACGGACAAGCTAACAAGAACATTTCAATTTGTCATAAAAAGGTATATTTGTCTTACCTTAAGGTATATATATAATTGTTAATTACTATAAACTTTAAAACTTTGTCATAATTGTACGATTACTCAATTTTACAATATAATAAATCTTTTTACTCTCTATCAGCCCTAATTATTACTTTTTCCTACATGCACTAAAGGGGTGCCCCCAAGGGGTCTAAAGCGCTCTCCGTTATGGATCTCTGCCATCTCACCTATGTCTGCATGGGTTTCGACTCTCAGATCCGGCTAATGTGGGTATGTGAGAATGCTTGCCAGTAGCTTGGGGGG
The DNA here is from genome assembly GCA_030141615.1 of Unio pictorum. Taxonomy (NCBI): domain Eukaryota; kingdom Metazoa; phylum Mollusca; class Bivalvia; order Unionida; family Unionidae; genus Unio; species Unio pictorum. Next base: position 2,502,353 of record JARLTB010000228.1, read on the forward strand.
GGGGGGGGGCATTCTTTCCGAGGGTTTTCCCGGGTTGTTCCTTCACCATTAATACTGCCTGCCATGTATAGCCTATTTTGTGCTGAAAAATGGTTTTAAACCCTACAATAACAAGTACTAAAGGCAATAAGTACCATGTTTCTGTATTAAACAAAATAATTCCATTAATCCTTAGATAATAATATTTGTACATGTATTTGTTGTTGCAGTTCATATTAATAACCTAATAACCTGTTTATTTCAGTAAATTATAACAATAAATTAATTTCAAAGCAGTTTGATAACCTATTCATGTAAACATAAATTTGCTGCAAACGATGCTAATGTATTTAGTATCTAAATTTATCCTTATTAATTCTATCTGGATTATGTTTATACTGACTTGGAAGTAAATGAATAATACAAAACATAACAATCATAAATATTTACTGTATTGAATTATAATGTTTTCATAATAATTTTAAATTTCTACTGTCTTCATCAGACAGAATTGTAATCAGTGTTGTAAATATGTAAATGCATCCTTAATATATTGGACAACAGTTATCTGAAACCATCGCTTTTTTGTTCTTCTTTTTATTACATTTGTGTACCCTCACTGCTATTTTTTATACGACATTCAGACATCAAAATGTAATTTGTCAAACTTTAAAATAACACAGCTTTAAGTTATCCAGTCTTTTCTTTACAAGAAAAATAATATCCATCCAATCCTGACAGTTAGAGGGTTTTTCACCCATATTCCTTTTATTTTTATATCATATATTTCCATTTCAATTGTTTTCAAGCCATCAACAAAACCTGCTGTCTGCATGCATTTATACTGTAATTGTCATCAGTTGTTTCCATATTCAGTTGATTGTACACACCACCACCAAAAGGTATTTATCCATCAAACTTTTGTCTCAGTTTCTGAAAAAGAATAAATCTAATTCCTCTGTTTAGAAGATCTGGGTATCAACTGTCAGAATGACAAGGCTCCCAGTAACTTCTTTTCACCCATATCGATGTAGAAATCAACAAATCATTGCACACTATGTAAATACTTATAATAATCAACTCATTATTGCCAAAAGCTGCTTCTCATAGGAAAATGGCAGATTAATGCATGTAGGTGTGTCTAATTTACACTCACTGATTGGTTAATTGATAAGTGTGATTGACAATTGGTCATATGTCAATTTATTCTAATATTTACATCTTATATTGCAAACTATTAACTTTGCGTTTTAATTGTTGTCTTTTCACAAATGAGTTCTCTTGCTGCTATTAGTTAGTTTTGCCCATCACCCCTGCCAGGGTATAGGCCGCCTACAAAATATTGCCAGAGGCTTCTGTCCTGTGTGATCCCCTCAAGCTGACTCCAGGTGTAACCCATCTTAGTGATGTCTGCCTCAAGGTCGCATCGTCAAGTGTTCCTTAGTATGGCTTTTGCTTTGTTAGATTAGTTTCACTTTCTGTTATGGAGAAAAAAAAACATCTGAATAAAAGACAACTATGGATATAAAATGATGAATAGGTATACACTAAATAACTTACATCAACAGAATCCAAACTGCCTAGAGTTTTCTTCACATATGTATTTATAGTGGGAGCATTTAGTCAGGAGGAGGCTGTGATGATAAAAATGATGAAAGTGATGTCATGGCCAGTCATTACCTACACTGATGTTACTAATGATGCCACAAGCAAGCATCATTCTTAGGTTGTATTTACTATATGCCAGTGTGTAGTGGAAGACCAGCTGTTACATGATTTCATTAATGTTAGTTTCAGTACCATTAATAAGCTGACAATAGTTGGAATTACAATGGTTATTGAATTGGTGGTAACTTATCTTTTAATTCATATGCATTATGTATTTTTATAATTGAGTTAGAAATGTTCTGACAATATTGCATGCATTGATTACCCATTTACTGGGTATGGCAAATGCTTTGAGGGCATCAATGCCTATCACTATGTTGCTTTGCCATATCACTGTAGATGCAGTAACTGTGTGTGTGTAGTGAGCAGAATCATGTTACCCAACTTACCATCTATTTGTGTATAAGCCATCAAAACCCCAACATCGTCTATTGAGGTCACTCTGTTAAGGTAAAATGACAGTGAAACAGATAATCTTTAAATTTCAGTAATGTGTTTTAATATGTCAGTATGCTTTATTATTTCAATAATCGATGACATTTTTGTCGGACATTGATAATGAACATTTTGTGGTTACATAATTTTGAGTCATGTTAAAACTATAAATTGATTTGTACCACATACATTCAACAAACATGGCTTGTAAATTGTTGGTATGAAGCAATTTGATATATCAGCAAGCCTTGTTTCCTTTTCATGAAAAATGTATACATCTTGTGGTATATCATTGATACAGCGTACATACTATATGTCCATTCTATATATATATATATATATATATTGTTTTCTTCAGCATGAGTTTCAGGAACCTAGAATGTACAGAATACAATATATAATATCATGAACATGAAACATGGTAATTGAAAGTGTTTTTCTTTCACACCCAATGCTGAATGTCATTCTTATGATTGAGAAGAACTTATTCTCCAATGAAAGCCATGTCCAGTAGCCGCTGCAGAATGCAGATTTACACAGAGAATGTGACCTCTACTACGTGTTGGAGCACAATCATAATATTCTGTCCTAAACAGCATTAAATTTAAATACTAGACCCCTCTGTATTAGCTTAGTCATGGTACATTAATATTCATTTCTGATCACATTTGCTGATATTCCCCATGATTTCACTCTTAATAAAGCAGTAGTGTGATCCTGCTATAACAGTGGAGTTGGGGTCAAACAACTGTACGGTTTCAAAAGACTGGACATATAGTTTGAGTTTTATGCCACTGTTGGTAACAACTGTAAGCAAGGTTTTTACTGCAAAAAAAGGAATTAGCTTTGGTTTGGTTAATTGTGGCAGTTACTTACATTTCCTGCCTTTAAAAGTGTATTGATTGTAGATTGTCCATAAAAAAATATCCATCCAAGCTTGACCATTTGATGGTTTTTCACCCATATTCTTTATATTTTTACACACATTTTTCAATTTCCTGCCTTTAAAAGTTTATTGATTGTAGCTAATCTTGTTATCATAGATAAACCAACAGTCAGATCTGTGTTTTGGACGGTTGTTTCCCGTGACATTTATGTTGCCAAAGTAATGCTGCCGTCCATACACTCATCTTTTTTATAAAGCCAACACACAATGAATACACAGGTATTCGGTTCTGTTCTGACAGTGATACAACAGAAAATATGAGTGTTCTGAAGGACTTAATTCTGTGAGTGAAACGAAGAGAAATTTCAATTATGCCAAACGCTTACAGAGATCAGTGAAAAAAAAAATATATTATGTGTGATGCCAATAATCCAGAACTATTTCATTCAAAACATCCATTTTGAGATAGTTCATTGTGGGATTGATATATGTTACCAAAATTGTTTCAAGAAGAAAAGTTACGAGATCTCTCTCCACATGCAGTACTCATGCCAGCAGATTATGATATTACAATGCACTGTTCAGATGGTTTGTATAGTATAGTATACTAGCATTCAGTAAAATAATTGTAAGATTCACTCTCATTGGTTGTTTCTTGACATGCTGTGCAATGCTGAATCTTTAGTGCTTAAGAGTACAAAATATACAAAAGTCATGGCGGGCAAGATGTCTAGTATTTTTTGTAGAGCTAGTAATTGTTCTAGACGGTGTTATTTTATTGCTGAAACTATTATACAAGAGACCTTAAATGCATCAAGGTAGGTAGATTTATAGTATATGTATAGTATTCGTATACTGCCCCATTTGTTTGTAAGCCTTTCTGTGCATTTCTGATTTATAGAATAGTCTGTTTCACTGAACTTTCAGCAGTTGCCTCGTTCTACATGTAAGACCTTGACGGTGATATTTATGTTTGTGGGCATCATATCACTAAAACAAAAACATGTGCTATGTCTTACATTGTAGGGCTAAGTAGAAGCTGTGTCATCTGCGTTCGATGTGTGCAATGTTTTCTTCTAATAATAACACTTTGAACAAATAGAAGGATTTCTTGTATCATCATCATCGTCATCGTCGTCATCAGTCTCTTCACCTAGTGTGGTCGTTGAGACACTTTGCTGCAGAACATTTGACCAGTTCCCTCCACTTGTCACAATCATGTGCCAATGCCTGTGACTCCGCAAAACATTTCCTGGCCCATCCTGTGATGTTATCAGTCAACTTTGTTCTCTGTCTACCTCTCTTTCTGCCACCCTGTATACTACCATGCAGTATTGTTGTGGATATAATGTTGGCTCTAGTGACATGGCCATACCATTTCAGCTTTTACTTTTTGATAGTGGTGAGGAGGTATTTCCTAATGGCCAACTTTTGTGCCTGATTGTGTTACGAACGTCTTCATTTGTGATGTCATCCATGTAAGAGATGCCAAGATGGTTCTTTAGCATCTCATTTCAAGTGACTGGATTCTTCGTTGTAATTCTGCTGTCAGGGTCCAGGCCTCACATAAATACAAAAACATTGAGATGACTAGTGCTTTCAATATTCTTATTTTAGTTTTCAGACATATATTCTTGTCTCTCCAGATGGGTCTTATCTTTGACATAGCTGCAGTTGTTTGTGCTGCTCATGACAAAATTCTGCTTTTTGATCCCGCTTTGGTGATTATGGAACCAATACATTTGAACTGGCCCACTGTTTCCATTTCCTGTCCTCTCACTTTCATCTTGGTTAAAATGTGTTTGCCACTATTTGTCATCAGCTTTGTCTTCACGGCACTTATCTCCATGTCAAATCTGAAAGATGTTTCATCCAGGTTTTTCACTAAGGTGGCAAGCTTATCTTCACTGCCTGCCAGCCTATCAATGTCGTTTGCAAAGTGTAGGTTCGTTCAATTCTGACTGCCCCATAGTTGATTTCCAGGGTTTCGCTATGAAGCGCTCAAAGTAGATGTTGAATAGCGTGGGTGACAGGAGGTACTCCAACTGTTGTCTAGAACCAGTCCCCTTACGAATCTTGAGCAATTACTGCACTGGTAGCCATGGTATACAGCTGCTTGATGGTAGTGGTCAACTTTTGACCTATGTTGTACTTCTTCACTGTGGTCCACAATGCCTGATGCCACACTCTGTCAAAAGTCTTTTTGAAATCTATGAACACATGATAGATGTTTTGTTGATCTTGTGAGTACTTTTAACACAGACCATCATGTATTCCCGTGTTCAAAGAAATATAAATCCCAGATTTATAGAATTATTGAGATCTTCAAAGACTGTAATTTCAATCACAACTGTGCTTGTAAACAGAAGCAGGCCCATGCAAAAAGGTTGACCATGTTGCCAAAGAAGCTCCCTTTTGATTAAAAAAAAGTTAGCAGTGTTTGCAGCAAATCAGTGTAGAACTCATAAATCAGTGAATGCAATGGCTAAGTTTTGTGCATTTTTATATATCTTTTATTCTTTATGTTTTTCAAATCAATAGGATGGTGTGTGAGGATACTTTAGTGGTTCATAACAAATCAGCCGCATAACAGGCAATCATTTGTATAATTGAATGCATAGGTCAGGGATATTGTTGCTTACAATTTACCCAAATAATTTATTTATTACTACATGGTGTATATAGTACATATTATATTTTACAAGAAAGTTTAGTATCAGGCTCTGCTTGGTTTTGAGAGAGCATGCCACTAGCTTCCCTTTGGTCCGTGGTTCTTCTCAGTGGTTTTCAAAGGTTCTTCCTCCACCAGATATATTTACTGTTGTATAGCATCAAAAAAATGCTCTAAGCTAATCCTAACTCTGTAAAACATCAACCCTGATATTTATGTTGTGGGAATTTAGGTTTTACTGAATTAATAATAGTATGTATAATGATTTCCAATGTTGGCTAACATCAGAACAAGAAGTCAAATTTTCCAGAATATCTCACACTCTTGACAGCCTGTCTCAACGTGTTTCTTCAAATTAAAATAATAAAGTTTATCAAACTTTACTAAGATTTTTTATAATTCAGATTCTCATACAAGCATGTTTTCAAGTTTATGGGGCTACATTTCAATTGGCGGTAAAGCAATGGAAGTCAGAAATGCCAAAATTGGTTGAAAGGATGAGAAGTATCTTGAATAAATGAAGCTATCTAAGAACTTTCTTTAGTGTTAATATATTTTTTATTCATTTCATTAGCGAAATATACTTCATCTTTATCTGATTTTAGCACTCCCAAAATTAAGATCATAATGTACATAAAAACAAGAGTATTATATGTCTAAATACTGTGTTCTCTACGCATTGAACAATTTCCCTTTGGGATATTAGTCTGTTTGATTGTGTAAAATATACAATTTCACTGCTCATCTGTAAATCTGCATTAGCATGGAATACATTCATACAAGTTGTACTCTTTAGAGTAACTATCCATGCAACTGTAAGAGTAGTGTGTGTAACTCAAATTTATATGAAGTTGTTCTGGTGGCAAAATTATTTTTTTGTATTTTAAGCACTGAATACCTCTTTATTGATTGAGATGACCTGACAGATAAACCACTTGGTGTCACAGCCGATGTCTAAATACCACACCCAGACAGGAATACAGAGCTAAAACCACAATGACCACAAACCATAGTATGAGGTATAGCATGACCACTGTTTTAATATTATGGCACATTAGAATTTTATTTACATGTATCAGTTAGTTGCTACCATGGGTACAAATTTAGTTGTATAATCACTGGCGTAGTAAACTGAACACTGAGTTGTTTTCAATCTATCAACTTTGGCCGTTTTCGTTTTAATTTTGGTTACAATTATTCACAATGCTACTTTAAACCAATGTGATGATAGAGATTTTGTGATTGATGGTTTGGTAGCTTAGCCACAAGTGTTTTGTTTTCATCATTTGAAAATATGTTTGAAAATTTCTGAGAACATAAAAGTTACTTTTGGAGCACAATAAATTAAATCTTTTAAAGCCCACATTACCCATCCATTGAAAATTGTAAAATTTTGAAACAATTTAATATCCAGTAGCTTTTTTTTATCTTTAGATTCATTACAAAGCAGATACAGAGATGCTTCCATAATAATAGTATTCAGTAAAGTACTAATTTTAAAATTTGGCAAAGCTTAAGTTTGTTAAAGATTCAGTTTTGTAGGAGAAGTATCAGAAAGATCAAATATGATACCTTTGAGCACTAGAAAATTGTACTTAACTACCATAAAGAACCATTGGCTATCTATATGATTCTTTAAACATCATCCTATGAAAGGAAGGTTCTCAGACAGGAGTTCAAAACACAAGTTATCTGGCCAAAATAAGTTCTTGAAGTCCCAAAAATTGAGTTTTGCAAGCACTCTTGAATGGGATCACTGTGTCTTTGTGTCTGTTTTAACTCCACTTTGCTTGGCCCATGGTATGCAAAAGAACGCTGTCCATATGACTTTGTTTTCATAGTGGGAATAATCAGTATATAGTTGTCAGAAGAGATACGTAAGTATCTTGCTGGTGTGTGTGTACACATGGTGGAGGTCAGATAGGACTTAAGTCTGTCAGTCAAACGTAGCACAGAGAACATGTTTTGTGTTTGATTCTGGATCGAATGGATAGCCAGTGTAGGGTACAGAGCAGCAGGATGTGTGCTCTCGTCGTGCTACTCTAAGTATGATCCGAGCAGCTGTGTTTGAACTTTTTGAAGCTTGTGGAGTAGATATTGAGATGAACAAGACAGAATTGAGTTACTATGATAGTGCAGTCTTGATAGTACTAATGAAACCTAATGGCAACAGCTGATAGATATTTAAGAATGGAGCTGATGCGTCTCACCTCATGATATGCAGCCTTGCATATGCTCATGACATGTTGGTGCAGTGTGAGATTACTGTCCAGAGCAACTCCTAGGTTTCGTACTGACTGTGAATTTAATGTTGGTGTTGGTGATATTTATTGTTTGAGGTAAAGAATGTTAATGAGAAAGTCTTTGTGTTGTGATCAGAATGGCCTCAGTTTTATCATCATTCATCTACAGCTTTTTACATGTCATCAATGATTTCACAACTTAAATGCACATCTCTAATACTTGGATGGTAGCATCAACTTTAGCTGGGTGTAATCAGTGTACAATTGGTGAGACACTGGATGATAATCTATGACACTTGAGAGTGGCTACGTCTATAGAATAATGAGAGCCGGTCCAAGAGCAGACCCCTGTGGAGCAATTCAACATATCAACTGTGAAGAGGTGTATTCCATTTGCAGATAAAATTTGTGTCCTGTTTCCCAAGTAGGACTTGAACCACAGTAAGGCTGTATCATGCTGGAGACTGTGAAATAATATATCATGGTCTATTTTGTCAAATGATGCAGACAAATGAAGAAAGTTGGGGGCTGTAATCTTTCTGCTATCCAACACAAAGAGAATGACATTAACTACTTTTAGACTTGTAGTTTCAGTACTGTCAAGAGCGATATGCAGATTTTACATTGATAAAAAGACTGTTTGAATTCAGATGAGGTACAAGTTGGGATAGAACAACCTTTTCTATGATTGGGCTAATACAAGATATATTTGTTCTCTCAAACAATAGTCAGCTGACAGTCTTGTAAATATTCATTAGTACTAAAGAGTGAAAGGTAAGCACATGTATGAGCTTGATAAAAACAAAGAAAAAATGTATGAAATTGTAATGAATAATGTGGGCAATGTTCTTGACATGAGAAAACAATTATCAGCAGTGTTGCACTTTGAGGGAGATCTGTGGGAACTTCCCATCTCAAACAACCAATGTCCCCCATTGATTGATAATTATATCGGCCAGAGATATATAAAATGCCCCCCCCCAGCCCAACCAATACGCAACACTTGGTCAGCACTGACACTGTACTCATCTAATCATAGAGTGGTTTGAGAATCTTGACATTTTTAACTGACATTTCTAAAAAGTTGGATTGTTTAATTTTAAGCCCCAAAAAGGTAAAGAAAAACAAAATTTGCCAGTAGCTTCCCATGCATCGGTTACAGTAGTTTTTCTCAGGTTCTTCCTCCACCAGTTATAGTGGATGCTATGTATAAGCTATTGTGTGCTGTAAAATGGCATAAAACCATCACAACAGCAACAACAATGGTTTTGATTCATCTGATACTACAGTGATGGCATTCATCATGACCTTATTGCAAGCTTATTGATTTTTAAATGAAATGAATAGGAGATAAGTTTGCCAAACAGATTATTAAGAAATTAATCACATCAATATCTCCCATTGCATGAAACAATATGGTTATGCCAGGCTTGATCAGGTCCAGTGTGAATGTGGTTGTTACAAAATTTCCAAGAGGCCCTGACTTCCTCGAAAGGGCACCAAAGCTAAACTCTGTGTGTCTGTTCACTCCAAGTGTGCATACTACCCAATAAACATGTGAAAGAATAAAATGATGGTCAAATTTAAAGTGTACATTTGTGTCTATGGGTTTTTTTAAGCGGGGCGGTGTGCAGGCCAGATCCACACCCTTCTGGCTATGTTGATGCAAAGTGTTTTAATGCAAAACTGCAAAAACATATTGAATAAAAGTACATTTTGTTCACATGCAATTGATATGGATTCCATTATTGAGTAGTGGAACAAGTTTGCTAACATTCTCTTTGGAAAAGTAGCTTGCTGTCTTCAAGGCATGTTAGGTATTTGCATCAATACCTATTAATTTGTCTTTGCAGTATTTTATATATAACTGAATAGTTTGTAAACAAATCTTCATATTTGCATTACATGTACTTGTTATTCACAGTATTTTAGTTAAATCATGACAATTAAATAAGCCTTAATGTTGTAGTGACTTTTATCCTTAAATATTGTTAAAAGTTTTTCATACCAAAAACAGTTTGATTACCGTATTCCAATTTTAATTTCTAAGTAATCTTGACAAAAGTCTTATGGTAGTGTATGAAATCATTTTTTTCATTTTTTTTTCTTCTTTATTGGCTTTGATTTCATTTTACCGATTATAAACTCATTATAGATTTCACATCCACTAAAAGCAGTAAGCTTGTTTCAAAAGATTATGTTTTGTCTTTCTTATTACAGACTGCTGCACAGAATACACTGGAAACTATCCATGATAATGAAAAGATGAAGTTAAAAAAGTGATGCAGATAATTAGCCAATTATGGTAACTGCAAAATAGATCAAATTATATTACTAAATTATGCATGATTATAAATGTAAAACTGAATAGAATGCCACTAGAATCTGGTTGATATACATATGTTCATCTGTAGGGCTGTCAAAAACCACGGAAAACTGACCCGGGTACCCGTTGTGCCGTTTAACAGGTACCCAGGTATTCGTGATAACATGTAAGACATGTACAACCCTTGACCAACAATTTTTTTACCCACTAAATTATGTGTTACGCGTAAACGTATATAAATTACGTTTTTTATGGTATATCAACCTTTCAAAAATCTTGTTTCTATTAACATTCCATTAATCCCACAGACTGTATTTTAGAAAAGACTGCTTTATGTAACTTCAGTATAAGAGTGCACTTGTCCCTGGACTTTTCTTACAGTGTCATGTTCTGTTTATAGCAAATCTGGTTCTACTTTCCCTCGAATTATATTTATAGCATCTGAGCTTAATGAGGAGAGACAGACTATTTATGTGGCTAATATATAATATGTCCAAATTATATGTACTACAACTTTGGAATTTTTTTTGTTGATATCACGCGACTGTATGACCTCTGGTACATTGCCAAGTAGGTTGCGAGAGTTGTGTAGTTACGTGAATAAGATTGCAAATGGCCAGATCCGGACCAGATCTCAGCAATGATGTACTTTCGTCTCGTTTGTCTGCAGATTAAAGGCATAACAAATGCTATGCTCATGATATTTGAGAAAATAAATCATATTCCTGTTGATTTCATGCAGGTATATCTCGATGAAAGATTGTTCAAGTTTTTGGATAGGAAATGCGCTTTGATCCAACACCCCAACATAAATGTCCAAATATTAAAAATGGGGTGGCAAGGTTCAGAGGAAACTCGGACTAATCAGACCAGTGTGCTGCTAATATATGACATTTTGATAGTGTTGTCGACAACTTATTTTTGTGAATGGGTACTTGTCATTAATTTTCAATGCCCAGGTTCATCACGATGGTCGGGTACCCGATTACCTGGGTACCTGTTGACAGCCCTATTCATCTGCAACTACATTTCCTCTTAATCCACTGGGTGGAAATTGACCAACTGCTGTTGCAATAAATGTGTAAGAGAAGTATGACATTTTGAGTCCCATTGCAACATTCATGTAAGAATGTTTGATTTTTAAGAAAATATACAGAATAATAATGTTGCAAATAAGTGTAAGTTGTATGAAAATGACATACAACATAGTGATTCTTGACCAAACTGTATGGAAATGACCTCCAATATAGTGACTTTACCAAACTGTATGGATGTTTCTCTTTTGAGGATAACACATAAGATAATGTATTTATGTTCAAACACCTGGCTTATGGCATGGAATGGCAATGGGGAAGTATGTTATATAAAACTGGTTTATGGCATGGAAGGGCAATGGGGAAAGCATGTTATATATACCTCACTTATGGCATGGAAGGACAATGGGGAAAGCATGTTATATATACCTCACTTATGGCATGGAAGGACAATGTGGGAAGCATGCTATGGCATGGAAGGACAATGTGGGAAGCATGCTTTATATACCTCACTTATGGCATGGAAGGACAACGGGGGAAGCATGTTATGTATGAAAAAGGCACTGAATATTACATGGCAAGCAATGAAAGTTATTATATTTCAGTTTCTAAAGTAGTTTATTACTTGTATTTTCTTCCGTACAGCAATTTTTCAGTATCATGTATGTTTTATACAATTTGTACACTCAACTTCTTACACAATCCCTGTTAGCAATCACACGCATACACACCCAGAGGAACAATCAGGTTACAACTTGGATGACATTTTTGGATTGACAGTATAGCAGTGTTTAAAATTTTCATCAAATATGACAATGTATCTGTTTTTCAATGGGGTTCTTATGTTTTATAAACACTATTTGTTCTTGTTATTTCTATTCAATCTTATGATTATTTCAATTTAAGCAAATGTAAACAATGTCTAGCTAGGACTTTAATATGATCAATATAATATGTTTATACAAATTATATATCTAAAACTTTTGTAATTAAGCTTTTCTTTTGCATTATTTTTTTTTGTTGGTATTATTTATACAATAGATTTCAAATATGCAACTTTTACCTTTTATAGGATTCTTTATAAGATAATAAATACATGCAGTCCCAATTTTGTATCCTTCGAATGTGTTGATTGTATTTCACAATGTATGCAAGAAACAATCTTCTTATTTTGTCATTGATTAAAGAATGTATCATTGGGGGCCATACATAAAGTGCATGTGCATGGAGGTTGGATGGTGATTAACTAAAATGCATACACTTGCGTATGGGAGGTGTCTACTGCAAATGTGTTTGCACATATGAAACAGGGTGGTGGTGGTGAAACCTCCATAATTGTCTAATATGTAACCTGTTTGACTGTGTTCAGTTGGCATTTGAATTTTATTGGACTTTTTGAAGTTGCGCAGCTTATTTATTTGGTGCAGCCAGACCGAGACATTTAACATCAGTGGTATATCTGTGTTATTAAAAACATTGATATTATTAATCCTTCATTCCTTTCTGAGTATTAAGTATTGTTTGTTCTTTAGAATTGTAGGGTGGTGATGCAGCAAGCATACATACATGGGGTTGAGGTGTAATAAAGCATGTGTATGATGGGGTCAAGCTTTGTCCTATTTTTGCTTATGTATTAAAGGGATGGCCACTTGACAGTTAAACTTGTATTCTGCCTGTATTAAAGGGATGGCCACTTGACAGTTAAACTTGTATACTGCCTATTTAGTATGTTTTTTTTTGGTCAGTTTTAGGTCTATTTGCCAACTGAATCTTGTGATCTGTGCTCTGACCAGTGAAAACATTTGAATGTGCCAAAAGTGTGTAGGTATTTCTCATATGAGTCTACAGATTTGATTGTGCATTATAAAGTTTTGAAACATTATAAGAAAGATGGAAGGGAAAATAAAGAAATTACTATTTTTAGCTTGCAGACACTGACTTTGATATACATGTATATGATTAGCAGCATATTTTATACCCAAATATTAATGTCAAATTCTGGGCTAAATCATAAAATTGTAACATTACAATTTTTCAGTTGCTTTAAAATAAACTTAATTTTTAAGAAAAAGTAAGTGAATAATTGATATATATATGATGTGTATTTTTAGCATGTAATATATTGTTCAGTTTATCTTCATTGCCAAATTCTCTAAACTGCTCTACTTGTTAAAATTTTGCACAGTTTATTTTTTTATGACAGTTTGGATTCATGTAATTCTATGTTTATCTGGTAAAAATAGAAAAACCTGTCCATCCATCTTCTAAACAACCAGAAAAATTAAAACAAAACTTAGCCCACAGCATCTATGCAGAGTTCGACATTTTAAGGGATAAAACCATATCTGTCAATATTTTATTAAATGAAACTTTGAACAACTACTTTAAAAAAATTAGTGAATATATTTTCATACATTTATCAGAAAGTATCAAGGCATTATGCTGATCCACTCTCCTTATATCACGACTGCTGATCCACTCTCCTTATATCACGACTGCTGATCCACTCTCCTTATATCACGACTGCTGATCCACTCTCCTTATATCACGACTGCTGATCCACTCTCCTTATATCACGACTGCTGATCCACTCTCCTTATATCACGACTGCTGATCCACTCTCCTTATATCATGACTTTTACTTAACATGGAGTGCATTAAGTACTTTTAAAAAATTTCAAATGAATTTGATTAATCATCTGATTTGGCCACTAGTACTCAAAGGGATAATCTTTAAAATGACTTCAAATCACAGTTATCTTTGCATAAGATCTAGCTTTGAGGGACTTTTCATAATAAATTTCAGCCTGGTAAGTTAGTAAAAGTTTGCTTGTAAGAATGATGTCATCCATTTATAATACTTGTTGATCGTGTATCTATTATATTCTGTATCAAAATCCACATGAGATAGAATAAATCTCAGAATTATAACAAGACATCTTGAAAAAAGTTTTATTTTTATTAAACATATAATGCATCAATTATTTTTTTTCCAAACTTTTTCAGAACCTCTAAGAGAAGATCCTAGATACTTTGACAAGTGAACAGTGTTGCAGTAACCATTCAAAAGAAGAAAATAATTGTGAACAATATAGACAGAAAAGAGCGTCATACATGATTTCGTACAAATGTACACCTGAAATAAACTTACCACTCCTTTCTGATTGACGCGTAAAAACAACAACCTACAATTTAATTCATTTTGGCATTAATATATGAGATCAAAACAAAGCATCATCACATTGTTAAATCAAAAATGTTGCCCGCATTACATTCTTGTTGTCTTGTTGGAGCATCGATGGATATTCTATTGATTATTTGCAGCATAATTGATGAGAGAAGAAAATTATCCTTTGGGGTAATAACTACCCATTGTGTGTTATGATTTTTTAATCTCATAAGCTTCTAATGAGATAATATTGTGCATTTGGACATGATTACAGCAGATCATACACCATTTTAAATGTTTTGAGACATCAACTATCATCCTTCAATAAATGTTTCATTTTAAGAAAGTTAAGTCTCAATTGTGTTTTTTCTCACTTGCTCATACTATTGAAAATAACATGATTAATCGTTGTTGTGCATTAGCTGAAAGATGAAAAAAGGTCTATAATGGGGCAACATCCTGCATTCTGTTACCATTTTTTATTTCTTTGTTCCACGTTAAGTCAGACATTTATTAAAGTTCAGCTTCTCTGATTCAGAAAGAAATGTTTCTTTGAAAATCACTCAGAATTGACCTCTCTCTTAGTGTCCGATATTAAAGGGTATGGTGTTTTTATTATATTTTTGTCAGCAACATACAATTTTAATTAAATACATAATTCCTGTAACGTGTTTCTCAGAGGTTTTAGATTAACGTATTTATGGTGGTAGTAACTTGTAACATTATAACCATTTATTGTAATAACAGTCAATTTTAGTGACTTAAATGTGACAGGCTCCTAGGGCACAGTCATACGGTTCATGCTAGGGTTCTCTTCCCATTTTAGTGTCTTTTGTGTTGCTCACTCATCAGGGTTTATGTTAGGAATATCAAACAGTGCTCTGCTTCTTTACATTAAGAAGGTAACCATGACAGCATGGGTACCTACGTCATTGACATTTTAGTTTTAAATATTGATTGATTCCTTGATTGAAAGAAGCTAGTGTAAATATGTAGTCATTCAAAAGTCAGAAAAGATTATTACATTTCAAGATTTATATTGTATTTGGGTAATAATAATTTAAATTTTTGGACCTCTACTGGTCACAGAGAAAGAGAGGTTATATGATGGTCTGCTGTTCTTTGTCTATTCATTGCCAAGTATTTGTTACTCACGTGCTAAACAACATGGAGTATTGCCATGAAACTTTACACATTAATCACATGGTCTAGTTCCTCCTACTTGAAAATGGGGCTGTTTAGACATCCAGTATGGCATCTAGTGACCATCTGGAAAATCTTTACTTCTTCCTTTGAATGGATTGTCATATAAAAGACCGAATATTATGGCAGTTGGTCCTAAATCAAATAGCCAACACAGCAAGAATCTTGAGGGGCCCAGAGTGGCCAAGTGGTCTAAAGCGCTGTTATGGATCACTGCCATCTCACCTCAGTCTGCGTGGATTTGAGTCTCGGATTCGGCCAATGTGGATATGTGAGAAAGCTTGCCAGTAGCTTCTCGTTGGTCAGTGGGGTTTTCTGGGTTCTTCCTCCACCATTAATACTAGCTGCAATGTATAGCCTATATTGTGCTGAAAATTGGTGTTAAACCATAAAAAAAAAATCCTTCAAAATCTTGTTATTGCTAATAAGACATTGATATGAGGTTTTCATCTGAAGATGTATATTGTACATCCAATGTGGCTGTCATGATGAGTCTTGACAATCTTGTTGTCACTACTCACCCTGAATAGTTGCTGATATGAGGTTTTCACCAAAGACCTCAGCTTATCCAAAATGAAATTGGTGCCAATATGATGTCCAATGTGACTTCCATGGCAGTTAATTTGAAAATCATATTGCTTAAAAATATCACATTTTTTCAACAATCACCAGTTAAAAGGAATACAGTTCTTTTCTAGAATTCCTTGAAATTCGTTTTAGCCAGTATAACATCAGTTTATTTGAGTGATTATTGTTTTTAAAGCAAAATCACATTTTCAAAAATATTCAGAAGGCATATGCACAAACTGGGAATCAAAAGACAATAATTTTGTTTGTGTTATCATGTACTTATATAAACCAGAGTACACAGCTGTAAATCCGAAACAAACCCATCAATTGAAATCAATAAATGTGTATTGTCAGCTTATTCACTGAATGCAAATAAATAATAACTATGGCAAAATTTCACTTGTATATGTACGTGTTGGTGTGTTCATAACCTCATGTACACAAATGTAGGTAATGACTGTTGACTTTAATCCCATGTCAGTTGTACAAGGAAGCAACACTGCTTTTCGAGTTGGCTAATGAAAGGTTTGAAAATGATGTGTGATAAACCAGAAGACGTGCATTATTAAGATGAATCCTTTCATACCGTCATAATGAAAGTTGGTTCAGCCATTGGAAAAAAAGCGAATTTATGTGGCGATTAGAGTTAGGGTTAGGGTTAAGCTTTTATGTAGTAAACGTACAAACAGACAGGCCAGATTAAACAGGATCTTCTGGAAAATACTTGTCTCATCAACACCGATAAAATGGTACCTGGATGATGCAACTTGGTTTAGCAGTTTGCGAGAAAAATAAATTCTGATGACTGTTAGAGTTAGGGTTAGAGTTGTCTGGAGATAACGTACGAACCAAAATGACAGTCTTGAAAGGAGTTTCTCTGCAATATTAAACAGTGACGGACGATAATAAACACCATCTGAAAACTAAATAATTCACAAATTAATACTGAAATTTAAGTGTGATTCCGACTAAAATTGTTATTTTACTTAAACTGTTATTTTGTCATTTTAATGCAATGACTTAATTCATCAAAAGTTGAACTGAAATCTAATCTCGATTTAATCACCCTTTTTTTCAAACATAATCCCGCATAGCAGAAAATCTTTTTCAATTGTCATAGCTTTTAAATTTAAACATTAAAATGCATAAAGTGTTCACAAATCTGCAATCGTTCCTGGTATACCTAAAACCTTCCGAATGCCAAAACTTTTGAAGAATATATTATTTAAAATGTATATTTTATATCAGATAGTATTTTATTTTATATCAAAGCAATTTATCACATCGAATATATTCTGTTGAACTTTGCAGCATTAAGAAGTCAACCGAGATAAATTAGATATTATGGAAGACCATCCTTGAGTAAACCTAAACGTTGCGCACTTCAGTACATTTCACATACATACACCTTTCCTTTAAACACGAGGATCATATTGAATATGTAGAGACATTAATATTTGATATGATCTGATAGACAGGAAGAACAATCAAAACAAATAAAATGTGTTGCATTCTTTGCTCTGCTTGCATAACGTTACCTGTATGCAAAGTTTCAGCAATCTTTGCCAAGCTGTTCACATTGTAGTTAGTTTTTTTTATTTGGAGTTACGGTTAAGTGTAAGGGTACGGTAACTCTAATTTGCACTTTTTAATAAGAAAAGAAAACCAAATCTTTATTTTTGCAGTAGGCCCTGGTTATTTTTCATGAAATATATTAATTTTCGGTAAATTTGAGTCATGTTTGTATAGATTTTCTCTAGATGTGTTAATGTCGCGTAATGTGTCGTGATATCCATTTATTCATGTAAAAGCCCAAAGACATTACATTTATTAATATTATAATCTCATTGCCCTATAAATATACTATACTTTCTTGGTCTATAAGTAATTATGTTTCAAGGGCCAAGCATTTTTTAGCAAATTTCTCTGTGATATTAAAGTGGTTATGTGTTGGGTTTGCATGTCAACCATAGTTTTCCGTATTTTGAACATGTAGTAAGGTAAATGATACTTTAAATAATTGAATACATGATGCCGCTTGACATAGAATCAATATTAATCTATGACAGAGTTTTATTCTACAACACAGTTACAATTATTGCAGAAACATCCATTGATAGGTATATAAGCTATATGAACATGCCTGCTTTGCAGTATCATTTAATATTTTTCCAAGAATGCGTTTGCACATCTTCTACAAAGTCTATTAAATATAAATTCTGCTAAAACTTTAATCCTCAAATCGTGGTTATTGAATATGTGATTACTTGCGTTATTAAATCTCTGATTACTTGCTTGGTAACAATGATCTCTGATTACTTGCTTGGTAACAATGATTGTTCCAGGAAGCATTCAGCATTCAAGTGGAACAAAGACATCTGCAAATGTAACTTTTTGGCACACACAACCTTCAGTTCTGTGACTTTCAAAAGCAGCCTGAAAGGCAGTCCATTCAAAATAATTACTGGCAGAAACATAACTGAAATGTAGGAAAAGAAAACATTAATCTTTTATTGCATGCAAATTGAAACAAATCAATGAATAATATTTCTGGAGGAAGATTTTTTTTACACAAAATGTAAGACCCTGCTAAACGACTACACCGCTAAAGCAATTGACAATCTCAAGTACCAATTTTTTTCTCTTTAGTATTTTAGGTCACAAATTGCAAACAGTAAAGCCAAACCCATTATGAGATCTCAAAAAATGATCATAAGTCAATTACTCATGTCACATTTCAACAGTGTGATGCACATACTTGTAGGGCAGCATGTAACAATCCCGATGGGAAAAACTAAATTTAAGAGAACGTAAAGAATATTTTTTTTTAAAACCCACATAAACTACATATCGGAAGGAGCACATACACACATACAAACTTTTTACTTTGTTTGAAAAGGGGGTGGGGGGGTAACTGTCTGGTGCCCCCCCCCCCCACCAAAAAAGGAAAAGAAAAGAAATGGACAAGTTTATAGTTTGTTTTGAAAGAGTAAGACTACAACAACATGCTTTACAATGTAACATTTGCCAAAAGTGGCAACATCATAAATGTGAGACAGGTATGTATACTATTATTAATTGTAGTGTGTGTGTGTGTGTGTGTGTGTGTGTGTGTGATTTGGACACTTTAACGTAGCTTTCACAATTTTGCATTCGTATTGTTACCATAGCTGCACTGAGGCAGTTTATAGTGATGTAGAGCACTGGGACATCATGCTGCATATATGTAGCATCATGTCCCACCCAGTCACATTATTCTGACACCAGGTCTACCAGTCGAAACACTAAACTCTTAAAGATGAGCGCCTAGCGAGGTATCTCTTAGTACCATTTTTATAAGTCTTTGATAATACTAGGATGAAGTTTAAACCAACGAACTCCCGCATCCGTGGCAAACACTCTACTCTCTAGGACACCAGGGTGGTAATGTTACAACATGTTAAAGCAACAGCAGTAACAGCGGCAAAAAATACTGCTGGTGGTTGTTAAAATAATATTAATCTTACTGCTGTAGCTACTATTATGTTGATGTTCTTTCTTTTCTTCAAAGGAAGATACTAGACACTGTATCGACAGTTATGTAGTGGTGATGAGACGCTGAGTGGATGGCATTGCAAAGACAGTTCCTGACTTCTTCCACCACTGATTATGACAGATGACAGTCTCAACAATATGTTGAACATTTTGCCAATAGCAGCAAGTACACATCTGACTGCTGATGAGGCAATGAATACTGACGTCATTAACAATGTCAATGATTCTGACATGCCGATTGACAACTCTTCAGTCCAGTAAGATATTTATCCTTTTATTTCATCTTAATTTAATCGATCTAAGCATAAGAAACAAATACGTAATAAATTTGCAGCATTTTCACATTAGGTAACCACTGAAATGTTCTTTTTTTCCCAGACTGCCACCAGATGTTAGCTCTCATACCTGGACAGTGTCCCAAAATACAGAAGTGACATGCACCTTTAACACGGACGCCTCCTTCAAAGTCACGGAAAATAAAGAAGAGTGGGTTTATTATTTTATAATCTTTGAGACTTTTATTATGTTGTAAATTTCCGTTCAATACAATACTATTTAAATGGTATGTAGTTGAGAAATTAATAAGATTACATATTATGATTAGCTAACTAGTGTTCTGGAGAAAATCATAATATAAAAGACACTGAATAGCACAGTATCCAAAAAGTACCACATGCTCGATTTAATATTCTTTATTCACAAAATCAAATTTTAATCTTTTCATACAGGTCCATACAGGAACCAACGTTACAGCTCAGACTAAACCATGTACATCATCACGACTTTCAGATCGCTCTTGCTGGTTCCAAAGTGTTGCGTCCAAAACTTGTGGAGGCTGATGTATACTGTCAAGGTTAGTAGTAATATTGGTAATTGCGATAATGTCATCATCGTTATTGGTCACATTTGTAGAGGTGTTGGCGGTGGGTGGTAGCATTGATATTCTTACATTTGAATGTTTAATAATCTTTCTTCTAGTGTAAAAGGGTAGGTGTAACAATCTCTGTCCGCTCTAAAAAGATGTGATGCCCAGCCATCATATTACTGGTTCAAACAAAGCATGTTTATATATCTTCGATTATTTAAATAATTAAATCTGTTTTAAAACAACAAAGTAAATATATTTAAAAAGCTGTCTCCCTCTTCTCCCCCAATGGCTTGGTTGCCCGTATAATATACTACGTTCAACACTTTTAAAAGCAGCGAAAAAAATTGAAATTAACACCAGTATTTTGTCTTGGAGAAGGGAAACTTACACAAACAACACTACTGTATCTGCATCCAGGACCATTATCAAAAGATTGCAAAATGTATAGTTGTTTTGAGAGGATAACCATTTGTAATTTATCGGGCAAGTTAGTCATTACTAAACAATACCAAGAAATATGACAAGTAATTGTTAATTGGAACTATACAAAGATAATGGACATATTCAGTTATTTAATCCTGGCTAACGTTTTTTTCTCTTACTGGGAATGTGAAGATTTTTTAAAAATTTAAATTAAATTAATTTTGCTGTAAATTAATTGGTGCAAAATGACAAGCACCTTGGGTACAAAACGACTAGCACCTTGGGTACGAAACGACTAGCACCTTGGGTACGAAATGACTAGCACCTTGGGTACGAAACGACCAATTTCTGTTGGGTACGAAACGACTAGGTACCCTTATTTAGAACTTAAAAATTTCACAATATGGAATCTATCTTTATGGGCATTAATCACCATTTTTGATGAGAAAACGATAAACGTATAAAGGCTTTATTTACCAATCTTATCGTAATTTTTTCACGGTCAGCAGAGTTTAAAAGATATTTTTAAAAATATTTTATTTGGGGGAGAAATCAGGATCCACACCAGATACAGCATTATAAGTGGGTTTGCTAGTTGTCGGAGTGATATATTACTGATCATAAATAACATTACAAATATTGATATATGTATTTCATGAACTAACATGTGAAAATAAATGTAGGTTCCATTCTGGATGTGTTGTTGCATGGTTATCTTCATCAATTTATCACATACTTCCCTTTCAACTTTTTTTTATTGTAATAAAATATATTTTCTTACATTAACATTTAGTTTTGGAATATAAACCTGAAATAGTAGTTTATGGTTTGCATGTGATTTAAACAAAATCAAATTAAATATTAGTTAACAGGCTCAAGTCTATGAAAATGTATAACGCTTACATAGCAGACAAATTTGGTCAAGCGTGATGGTGAACTAGCTCAAAAATATCTGTTATGAATAATAAAGGTTATTTCTGTTGCTTAAATCTTATCTAGTTACTGTCGGCCATACAGGTTAACAACACTGACAGTTTGTATTAAAACGCATTATGATTTGTGGTGAGACAAATAAATGTAGGGATAATAGATAGATGGACAAGCACATGGAAAATTTATTTTACAAATATTCAAAAAAAATTGTGAATAGCAAAAGGCATATCAGAACCACCAGCTTAATAAGTCTAACAAGTTTTATAAAAATATTTTGAATTGTTTGGGAATGATGCTCTTAAACTGATCATGTGTTTGACAGTCTAATGCACATATGTCAAGATAGAATACATCTTTTGTCAACATTTGTTATGTTGGGGCATGAAATCAAAATGTCACCAAAGTACTAATGTGAAATAATCAATCCATAACAGGCATGTGCAGGACTAAACTATTGGTACATGTATTAAACAAATAAGAATGCAAGAAAGTTTTGGCTACAAAACACTGCTTTGGCATCATTGTTTAAATCAGTTACAGCTCCTTAAATGATTATATTTATTCTCAAATTAAGATTCTCAAATTAAGATGTCATATCCTCTCAAGTTTTGGTCTTCACTATGAGTTTCCAATACATTCGTAACTTTCAAATTGTTTAAAACACCTGGATATTTGAGGGATAGATCATTGGATACCACTTTTAAGTTAGTTTATTATAAACATACAAGAATCTAGCAAATGTATTAATTTTAGATACATTTTCTTGGACACTGTATGCATTGATGGACATTTCATCATAGTAACAACTCATTTACCTCTCCACTTTGAACAATATGTGAAGTGTCTTTGTGAAGATACAACAACAGAAACAAATCTTTCAGCCTTTACCAGGCAAGAAACCAAAACCTAGCGAAATCACTATAGAACTGTTATGGAGGATAATAGGCAAATATAGTAATTTAAAACTTTTCTGTTAGTCATATGGAAATGGATAATCAATGCACACTTAGAGAACTACCTTTGTTTTGCTGCATTGTTGCTGTGTATATGCCAAGTTCTGGTCAGTCTGATGGAACACCCATGACAAGCACCTGCAAGAAAATAATATTCTTTATAAAATGCAGGGTATAGATGGAAGTTTACATGACTTGTAGTGATTTAACTTAACCAATAAAAAAAAAACAGTATGGCCACATGTATATAATGACACTGTTCATGGGTGTTTATTAATTTTTTAACAATAGCTATTACATGTTTACAGTCATATCACTACAATGTCTGCCACCAGGCTGACCGGTCCTAACACCAGCCTCGAAATTCTGAATGCTAAGCGAGGCAGCTGTTAGAACCATGTTTATAAGTCTTTTGTATACCTCGGCTGGGGTTTGAATCTGTGACATCACACATACAATGCAGATGCTCTAATCACTAGGCTATTGATACTGCATACAATCTTTGAGCATATTTATGGATGTATGTATGGAGAGAGAGAGAGAGAGAGAGAGAGAGAGAGAGAGAGAGAGAGAGAGAGAGAGAGAGACTTCAACATAACACAGGTGCATGCCTTAAAAATTCCAACCAAATTTGGTCAAAAATATTTTTAAAAATTAACTAATTTCATATCCCCACTTTGGCTTTGAAAACTGATGCTAAACTAAAACAAGATGAAGAATATAGAACAAACATTAAGTCTTGTCTTTGATATAAATATGACATTAAAAATTGTAAGTCTCATTATTTCCTAGGTATGTTGAATGGCTGGCACAGTTGTATATTCAAATCAAATATTCTTTATCTTTATAAAATGCCTTAGATTACCCCAATGACCCATTGTGACATATGACCCTCTCTATATAGTATAGTATATAGAGAGGGTCATATGTCACAATTGGTCATTGGGGGTAATCTAAGGTATTTTTATCACTACGCATTTTTTTCCCCTTTAGAGTATTGTTTTTTATTTCACATCAAGCTCACGGAGAACACATGTGCATGTTTACAGCTGCTGAGTTTGGTTTTGTGTGTGATGTCATGACCGCGTGACACACTTTTAGAAGACATTATGCTACTGGTTCGAACGATTTTGCATGTTTATACTCTGAAATTTTGGATTTATCCAGATTTTGATTAATCCTAATTTCGCATTTGCCTAAAATTCGGATTAGTCTAGATTTTTTTCTGAAGGTTTTTTCTTTTATGTAGTTTATGTAATTAGGGTTAGAACCAGTCTCCAATAGGATTAATATCTGATGTTACAGAAACAATAACTTTATTTTATAAAATCATTATTTTATAAAATCAAGTTCATTAAACATTGATGCTAAAATTTATGTCTTTTAAGCATTCATACAAAATTGTGTATTAAACAGAAAAGAATGTTTGATATATTAAATGTATAGTCATAAAGTAAAATTATTATGGTATATGTCAATGTACATGTGATCTTGTGAATATATTCGAGAAAGAAAATAAGAGAGAGAACACAATAAAATTTAAAACATAATTTATTTTGTATTTACTTGTCATAGATCTTCATTTTCCTCTATAATCTCCTATGTCATTCTAGTCTTTTATTTTACAGAAATATCAATATAAACACCGTAATAAAATTGCTACATTCATTTCACCTCAAGCCAGTACCAGGCGAACCCAGAATAGGTTATGACTGACAGAACCTTAACAAACGGTCGTAAAAATGTTGTTAGAAGTGGGATCTGAACATCAAAAATTAAAAACCAGAATATTATGTAATATTAAAAATTAAATTAAATATATTTATTTTAATTTTTATCAAAAAAAACTGTACATAGTTACTTGTTAATCTGGTATTGGTGGTGAAAGCAAAATGGATGAAAGAAGCAAAAGCAATTCACTTGAAAGTGTTCTTGGAGGTGCATCTCCCTCCAGTGAAAGTGATAATGAAGATGAAAACAGAAATATGGATGAAAATTGGGAAGTGAATACTTCCTTCAAGGAAAGGTTAGATAGAAATCTGAGTCAGTTTACACACGAGGTGAAAAGTGAGTGAGACAATGAGTCTGCAGTTTGAAAATGTTTCTCACAAATTACATGAAATGCCAGAAAGGCTTGAAAAAGTACAAGATAACTCGTCTATTAAAGACAACTCAAAAGAAAATCGAATTGCAAAAGAATCAGAAGGCAAAATTGTAAACCACAATGTGCATTCATTGCATAAATGGCCCCAGAAAGGTAGAACAAACACAACCCCTAAAATTAGGTCTCAGTTATTTGATGGAAATATAGACATTTATGAATATCTCACTCAATTTAACATTGTGGGAGAAATCAGTGGTTGGAATAATCAAGAAAAAGCATTGTACCTAGCTAGTAGTTTGTCCGGCGTAGATAGTTAATTGCTCAGTGAATTGGAAAATGAACAAACTATGATAAGAGCTCTCTTCAATAGATTTGGTTCTATACATAGAGCAGAGATATTTCGCTCAAAATTGAAATCTAGATACCAAGAAAATTGGGAAACCCTTCCTGAACTTGCTCAGAATATCAAAAAACTTACAAGATTGGCCTATACTTCTGCAAGCACTGAAGTAGTAGAAATTTTAGCGATAGAACAGTTCACTGAAGCTATCAATGACTCTGCTATAAGATTGAGACTTCGGGAACAAGGCCCCAAAACCATGTCAGAAGTAGTAACATTGGCTGTAAAACTAGAAGCACACAGAATAGCTGATAGACAAAGAAATAGAATGGTTGGTTATGTTCAAGAAAATGGTATGAAATAGTTTAAATATTGCAAACAAAACTGTGGGAGTAATGAACTCAAACAAAGCTTTGAAACGTTGACTGCAACAATAGATCAATAGATGAACCTGTTCAACAAGTAAAATTGAACCAGCAAAGCAATAAATCACAAAATTTACATGGTCAAAGATATCAGATTAATGATAGAAATGATACAAATCAGGCAAGGGAAAGATTTGGTGGTTTTAACCATCCGCGAAAAATATTGAACATAATTGGGGAGATACCTCCAAACATAATTTGAATTATAGTTCAAATTATGACAATGCCAGAAGATTTCAGGGTGGATAGAGAGAAAACAAAAATCAACGTCAAAGGCAATACCAGGAAAAGTGGAAGGGGGCGAGCGAAGGGACCAAAACTCATCCTTTCCTCACTCTAGGTCTTCATTGATTACGCTAAACGGTGTGGGAAAGGATGGTGATCACTTTGTAAAGGGAACAGTAAACCATAATGAAATGAAATTGCTTTGTAATACAGGGGCAAGTGTGTCCATTTAAATAGTGTTGTAAAACTATGGTCAAATCAACCAAAACTCAATCTAGTAAATACCAGGTTATTGACAGTAACTGGAGAGAGACTTTACCATTTTTTGGTAAAGCAAATGTGGATATAAAACATGGGAATAAAGTTTTTAAAACTGAGATGCTTATTGCAGAATTCAACAAGATGGGATCCTGGGAATGGACTTAATGAGAGCAAACAAATGTGACTTGATGAAAAGGAAGGGATGTTGAAATTTAAATGGAGAACAAGTTACCTGTTTCCTTTACAATAGAAAGGAACCTGTCTGTTGCTTGTTGGCAGTTACTGAAACTGTTGAGATTCCTGCACATTCTGAAATTATAGTAAACAGTAAACCATTAGGAATTGTGGGAGGTCTCGTATGGATTGATTGAACCTGTAGTGAAATTTACTGAAAAGACAGGATTTGATCTTATATTTGGATGATCTGATTTGTTTTTCGACAACATTTGAGGGTCAACTTGAAAATCTTACCATTATCTTTGAGAGATTGCGACAAGCAAATTAAAAACTTAATCCAAAGAAGTGTTATCTTTTGCAGAAGCAAGTTTCTTTCTTAGGACACTTGATAACTGAATCAGGTGTTGGGACCTTGCCTGAAAAGATAAAAACGATTAATGAATGGCCTGTGTCAAGAAATGCCAAACAAACCAAAAGCTATGTTTCGCTGTGTTCATATTATAGATCTGATGTTCACAGATTTGCATATATTGCTAAACCTCTCCATCAAATGGCAGAAAAGAATGTAAAGTTCAAGTGGATTGCTGAATGTCAAAGGTCATTTGATATTTTGAAACAAGCTTTAACAAAAGTTCCGATACTTGCATTCCCAACTGAAAATGACCCATTCAGCCTTGATTGTGATGCTTTAAATATTGGACAAGGTGCTGTCCTATCACAAGTCCAAGATGGAAGGGAGAAGATTTTGCGTTACTTTAGCAAATGCTTTTCAAAACCTAAGAGACAATACTGTGTAACTCACAGAGAGTTTTTGGCTATCGTAAATGCCATTAAACACTTTCACAATTATTTGTATGGTCGTAGGGTCACAGTGAGAACAGACCATGGTAGTTTGAGATGGCTTATGGATTTTAAATTAGTGGAAAGACAATTGGCCAGATGGTTAACATTTCTGTCAGCGTATGACTATGTTATGGAATACAGGCGAGGAAAGATTCATAACAATGCTGATGCATTATCAAGAAGACCATGTCATGACATCCTCTGTAAATATTGTAATAGATTGGAAGAACATTCCAATGAAACGCTGAAAATTGACCAGAGCAATGAGACCTGCAAAGGTGAAATTATTCCTATTCTATCCTGTAACGTATGCAGAAATAAAATAATTGACAATGTTGATAGTGTCAGTTGTAAGGAGGAATTACACGTTTGTATTAATATAGTTGGTCAAAGTGTCATAAATTAAATGTGTACAAAGAAAGTGTCATAAATTAAATGTGTACAAAGAACTTACACTATGGTATGATACTGTTTATGTTCGTAATTTCCAAGTAGCATCAGAAACCATGGCAACAATTGTTGTCCTCTTCTACTGCTTCATCTCAATCTTAGTAGAATACCATTGCCAAAACATGAATCTGAAAAGAATGATTCTAAAAATCTAACAAATCATGTACCTCAGCAACGGAATAGTACAGACAAGTCAGTATATAGCACTGATGAATTGAGTGAATGTGAAAACACATACTGTAATATCTTTAAAGAGATTAGTACTGAATTAGAGCAGACTAATAATAGAAATATAGAGAATAAATGTGCACCTGATTTATCATATGCTAAAGCTGAAGTACATGTAGTAACATAAATGGGGATTTGAAGTCTCAAGTAAATGATGCTGGAAATCCTAAAAACACAGATATTCATCAAGAGAACTTAGACATACAAAATTTGGAACTCAATGTTCTAGCAAAGTTACAATTACAAGATCCAATTTTAAAAACTATACATGACTGGTTGAAAAATAAGAATAAGCCTGATTGGGCTGATGTCGCTAAATATGGCCAAGAGATTAAGTACTTTTGTTACAGGTGGGAATCTCTGTGTCTAGAGAATAATGTTGTATACAGAAAATGGGAAAGTCATGATGGAAAAGAATTCACATTTTACATTATAATACCAAAATGTTTGAAAGCATTTGTTTTGACCCAACTGCATATTACTGTTAGCAGTGCACATCTTGGTATCACCAAAACTATACATAAAATAAGACAAAGATAAAGCTGGTATACCTTAAGAAAAAATGTAGAGAATTGGTGCAAGAATTGCACAATTTGTGGTTCGAGAAAGATAGCAAAGGCTCTCTTTAAACAATACCATGTGGGATTACCCATGGAAAGAATAGCAACTGATTTTATGGGACCTTTACCAAAATCAAAACAGGGTAAAAATTATCTAATGGTAGTTGCAGATTACTTTACAAAATGGACTGAAGCCATTCCATTACCAAATATCAAAGCACAGACTGTAGCAAAAGACTTGATTGAAAATTACATAACGATTTGGAATACCATTAATCATACACACAGATCAGGGATCTAATTTTAAAAGTAATTTATTTCCAGAAATGTGTCAGGTTCTGGGTATTAAAAAAACCAAAACAACTACTGCAAGACCCCAATCAGATGGTATGGTTGAAATTGTACCTTAATGAATATGCTTTCCGCTTATGTGTCGGATCATCAAAGAGACTGGGATGAATAATGATTGGTAATGATGGCCTACAGGTCTTCAGTTCATGAAAGTACTGGAACAAGCCCTGCTTTATGACATTTGGAAGGGAGATAACTCTACCCATAGACATTGTCTTTGGTGACCCTGAGAAACAGCCATCTGAAGGGCAGAAATATAAAACTGATTATGCAAATGAACTAAAAGAGAGACTGAATGAAATACATGAACTTTCCAGAATGAAAATACAACTTTCTGGTGAAAATATGAAAAGGAATTATGATCTGAAAGTCAATCTCCATAACTACATTGTAGGTGATAAAGTATGGTATTTTGACCTCAAAAGAATAAAAAGCTTGAACTCAAAATTACAATAGCCCTGGAAAGGTCCATTTAAAATTATTTCTAAACTTAATGTGCTTTACAGAATATAAGAAGGCCCAAGGCATCAGCCAAAAATTGTACATCATGACAAACTAAAATCATTTCATGGAGAAGTTATTTCCCTTTGTTTGAATATTATTAATCACTGACAATAAAGTGCTTTCAGATGTAAACGTTTTCAGAATTTACACATATATCTAATTCTGCTTCTCCTAGTATAAGAAAATTATGTCTTTGGTTGCTGAATGAAATTTACCGAACTAGAATTGTTTTGAAATTGAATGAATGTAAATTTAATAGTTTCAAGATTTGTTTCAATAGGAATAAAAAAAAGGAATGGTATATATGTCTTATAAAATTGCATAACTGTATTGAATTATATATGAGTGTTTATTTATTGGTATCAAATATTTAACTAAGCTGGTCTTATTTTTATGAATTGAAGAATGGTGAATGAATTTGTGGGATTTGTGAGGGCATCAGATTTTTTAACTGAAACAAGTGTGTTAGTCATTTGATTGAACAATATTCCCATATTAGCTTTAAGAGCACCTTATGCAAAAAGTTATTAATTAGGAATGACAATCCGCACACATGCAAAGCAAAGAAAGAAGACTTTGATAGATTCTCCCAAGTATCTGCAAAACAAGGCCATGATGCGGAGAAAGAGTTAAATGACTTTATCGCTACAGTGGTTAAAAGAAAAGAAAGAGAACAGGTAATAATTAATGAGAAATGTAAAAAGGTCATGAGTGTTTTGAAAGGTAAGCATGTGAATAATGTTGAAAAGACGAGAGTTAGAAATGAGAGATTGGAAGTAAAGTGGGACCTAAGCAAGAATACTGACAGTATAGTATTGAAACAGACCGTGAATAGAAAGAAAGCAAGCAATAATGATGTAAGAAGTAGAGGGATGGAGATACAAAGTAGATTAAAGGAACTACAACAATTGCAGAATAGTAAGATTATGCTAAATGTCGGAAGTTGTAAAATGGAAATCAGTCGAATCACTTTGTCTAAAGATCCCAAGTCACTCTTTACAAGGGCAATAGCGTATAGTCACTCTAGTAAACATTGTTGTTCAACTAACAATGTTATTTGTATTGACAGAGACAGAGACCAAACTCATATGTGATTTATATTAAATTAGCTCCGTTACAGAGGCCAGAGGCCTTAATCCCTAGAGACTGGCAAAATGTAACTGAAATTTTACATGAGGCCGAATATTATAATTTGAAAGTCCTGTCCGCACTACTCTGGAAAAGGCTAAATATGTTGAGTGGGGAGAAGTTTAAAAACAATAATGTCAGAAAGACATGTAATGAATATAAATTTGATTGAAATAAATATAATAAAAATTGAGATTTGATAAGACTGTCTGGAATTGAAAATTATTTAAAATTTATGAATGATTGGACTTGTGTTGGGAAACTGAAAATCAATTATGTGGACCACAGGACCCAAATATCACATGGACTGTTGGACTTAAATATGACTACTGGCTATCCTTCAAATGCAAAGATAAAAGGAATACATCAGAAAATGTAGAAAACTGAATACACAATCAAGATGTAAAGCCAATAATTTGCAAATGAATTTTGCTTTTAATTATTTTACGAAAACTTATCTATTTAATGTACAAGAGGATTATATATATATATATATATATATATATATATATATATATATATATATAATTTAATGTTCAACATATATGTATTGAAATATGATGTGCATTATTATGTATTTTAAAAATACAATTTGTATCATTTATATGTAATATTTTTAATTAAAAAAATGATTTATTGAAATTTGTTTGAACATAAGATGACTTTAACATATGAATTAATATTATGCTGGATTACCATGTCATTATATTTTTGGGTTGAAAGTTTTCATGTCAAAAATACAAAATGAAATTCTGGATTCATTTGTTAGATATCATTATCACTATGAATTATTTAAATGATGAATAAATGCCATGTTAGTTCTCTTATGAAAGGAATCGGGTGGGTTCGTATCCCACTGTGACTGACCTTGGTCAGTCACTGCAGAACCACTACAGATGATGGGAAAAGTATATATTACTAGAAAGGGTTCTGTGTAATTTGTTTAATTGTATGATACATTTTCAAATTAATTCCAAGAGTTATATATAAATATAAGGTTGTTTTATCTCTCAATCAAATATGTACAAGACAATTTTTCAAATCTGTATTGCATTCGTAAACACATGAATGATATTCATTATGTAAACAAAATTGCGAGACTGCAGCTGCACTGGAAAATCAAGTAATTTTTAGAATTTACATATCGTATATAATACATTTCTCACCAACTGGGGACCAATTCCTAATGATTGGGGGTAATGCCATACCAGTCTCACAATTTTATCTTATCCATACGTTTAGGATGATTATTTAAAATGTTGCCGTACATGTACCTTGTTTCCAATTATTGCGTTTCCTTGAGACGGTCCCTCCTTTAAAGAACATGCCGGCTTTGAATGAGATCGACCGGCACTCATTGCATCCATTCTGATGATTATTTCAACTCATCACTACGTTTCGAGTAACTGTTAGAAACTTGTGTATTACTAGATGATGATAATTTATGTTGTCTTATTTGTTTACAGTGTATTTTAATCAAAAAGTGCCTCCCGGAACGTGCTCCGCTGAGCGTGAGGTGATGGCGTACCCGTTTCTAACCCGAATCGGAAAATCTCGAATGTCTCCGTTGTTTGTTTGTGTAAACATTAGAGGTTCTCCAAGGGTATAGAGAGTATAAATACGACTCCCATCGTCTGAAGGTTTTTATTTTATTATATAGTTTATGTAATTAGGGTTAGCACCATAGGATTAATCTTTGATGTTATAAAAACATTAACTTTATTTTATAAAATCTTTATTTTATACAGTCAAGTTCATTAAACATTGATGCTAAAATTGATGTCTTTTAAAGCATAGATACAAAATTGTGTATTAAACAGACAAGAATGTTTGAAATATCAAATGTATAGTCATAAAGTAAAATTATTATTGTGTATGTCAATGTACTTGTGATCTTGTGAATATTCGAGATATAAAATAAGAGAGAGAACACAATAAAAAGTAAAACATAATTTATTTTGTATTTACTTGTCATAGATATTACACAGTTCTTCATTCTCCTCTATAATCTCTTATGTTGTTCTAGTCTTTTATTGTACAGAAATATCAATATAAACACCATAATAAAATTGCTACATTCATTTCACCTCAAGCCAGAACCAGGCGAACCCAGAATAGGTTATGACTGACAGAACCTTAGCAAACGGTCGTAACAATATTTTCTATTATTATACCTAAAGACTATTTTACAAATATACATATTTTCTACTATTATACCTAAAGACTATTATACAAATATACATATTTTCTACTCTTATACCTAAAGACTATTATACAAATATACTTATTTTCTACTATAATTTTTAAAGCCTATTCTATAAATATACTTATTTTCTACTATTAAACCTAAAGACTATTATACAAATATACTTATTTTCTACTATTATACCTAAAGACTATTATACAAATATACATATTTTCTACTCTTATACATAAAGACTATTATACAAATATACTTATTTTCTACTCTTTCACATAAAGACTATTATACAAATATAATTATTTTCTATTTTACCTAAAGACTATTATACAAATATACATATTTTCCACTATTATACCTAAAGATTATTATTTTAAAAAAACAAACTATTTTATACTATAATATTTAAAGCCTATTATACAAATATACATATTTTCTACTCTTATACCTAAAGACTATTATACAAATTACATATTTTCTGCTATTATACCTAAAGACTATTATTAAAAAAACTATTTTATAGTATAATATTTAAAGCCTATTATACAAATATACTTATTTTCTACTCTTATACGTAAAGACTATATTACAAATATACTTATTTTCTACTCTTATACCTAAAGACTATTATACAAATATACATATTTTCTACTCTTATACCTAAATTCTATTATACAAATATACATATTTTCTACTCATATACCTAGAGACTATTATACAAATATACTTATTTTCTACTCTTATACCTTAAGACTATTATACAAATATACTTATTTTCTACTCTTATACCTAAAGACTATTATACAAATATACTTATTTTCTAGTCTTATACCTAAAGACTATATTACAAATTATTTTCTACTATTATATTTAAATCCTATTATACAAATATACATATTTCTATTAAACCTTGTTATATTATACAAATAAACATAATGTCTATTATACAAATACACTTACAGGTATAATCTATGATACAAATTTAACTATACAAATGAATAAGGGAGATAATATTAGACAAGATAATCTGGAGTGGAGCCATTAAGACAGTATGGTTTCATTATATACATCTTGCTGGCAACTCCAGTACATGCACTTCTTTCAAAAAGTATTGATTTCCACATTGCACTAAACTCACACTGATCACACACTAAACAGCGGAGAGAGGGTCCTGATGATTTGACAACCATATTAATCTGTGAAAGGATGCATTCTGGGAAGTCACTCCAGCCTCATTTCAGAGAACTGACACAACACTGAAAGCAGCAGTTAATAGTTATAGCTTGAACTTGATTGGCATAGAGAATAGGCATGAGGGGAGAGTTTATCTCATTTCAATGGACATCTCCTATCAGTCATTAAGCTGATCAGTTTCTACACAATAAGGTGTTATTCCACCATATCACAACATATCAATGAATGATTGGAGAATAGAAGCTATACTTGACAAGTGGATTGAAATCACTACAACTGAGACAAGACAGTTATTAACAGTAAAAAGAAACCAACCCTAAGATTAGGAAGTAGGATTGTCATGAACATGTTAAGTAGACAGTCTGAAGACCTTCAACTGATCAATGACACACATAAATCTGACGTGATCACGTTGAGTTAAAACTTCTTCATAATGATATTGCAAATATTCAAGAAACATGCCTCACATTGACTGGATCACTTATGTAGAAACACTACATATTTTTCTAGCAAAAAAAGCACAGATGAATCAGAGAATAGGATTTGCAGTGACAAACACTCTTGGGGATGTTAAGCCTACATACAAGCGGTTCAGACAGAATTCTGGTATTGCACTCATTACCAATCGAGTGTCTAATAAACATTATAAGTATTCATGATCCAACATGTCACTTGTCCACAGTTATATTATTAACTTGAAGCCACCATCAATAAAATCCCTAAACATGAACACCTGTGACTATGAGACATCCCCACTTGTCACAAATATAATGTGGAAGTAGAGCATAAATGAGAGGAAGGAGGAAACGATCATATTTCAATATTTACATAACACTTTAATATCCATCTCTCTATCTTCCGGTTCCATTCTGTAAGATACATACTGAAATTAATTGCTATGAACAAATGTTGTCTCATGTTGTATAAGCATTATTCTGTACATTGTTTCTCAACTTAATTGGTTCCTTATCTGTGAATAAATATCATTATGTACTGATCTGACAGCTCACTCATACTGTGTTTTGGATAAATCTGCTCCGAAATAAGATGCTTCACTAACGCATGCTCTGCAAAATTTAACTTTCTTGAATTAGCACCCTACTGTATTAGGATTACAAGCCCATTAATGCCAGTCTACTTTTTCAAACATGGGTATTTTGATCTAATAAGTACATTATGTATTTTGATTTCATTTTTAGATTATCATTTATAAGATTTATCTTAACCATTATGCCAGGGCCATATGGTTATGTTGCACACTATCCTGCCGGGCTAAAGTGTGGTGAGAAATAAATGAAACATGCAGTCTACATTTAAATAGTCTGTTTTTAATTTGGTTTGTTTGTCTGCCTTTTCTACATTTGATTTAAAAACCAAATAAATTGAGGGTTGACTGGCATACAATCTATTTTTGTCCATTCAGCATTAAACTGAATTCATATTTAATGCCATTTTTAGATTCAAAATCCTTCACTAGTATCTCCATAAAGACATTCTTAGCTCCTATAAGCTGTTACATTTCCTAATTTTAAAACTAAACTTTCTTCATTATTATGATTAGCTACTATGTGCCTAACAAACGTGTCATCTAAAGTTAAAAAATGAAAGAATGTGACCATTTTGGGTCTGCTTTATTGCCTATATTATAAACATGCAGTTGTAAAACTTCCTTGATGCAAGGATCAACCTACCGCACATTGCTTGTTCCAGACCACAATATGTCACTCAATTTAGTTTAACAACCATTCATGTCAAAGTGAAGAAACCAGAAATGTAAACATAAATTACATGTTGCAACAAGTTCTACAAATATTTATACCATTTGTATATTTATACCATATCGTATATACGATATTTATACCATTCGTATAAGCACTGAAAGGGTGAATGCCTCAATAAAGGTATATCCTGTGCAGAAAACATTTTCATATGCAAGCATGAAATTAATTTGTGAGAGTTCTCACGTATCACTGTTTTCAAAGTGCATGAATTTGTACTAATTTTGCATGAGTCACATGTTCATGCACCCTGCGAGCATCACTGCACCTATACCCGTTATGAGATTTTAATGCAACATTATAAGCTCCTCGTGACTCACTGTCCACATCGAATCATGGCACTGGGAAGATGATCAGATATCAGTATAAACTACTTGAACTGTATTCCTACCAAGACCTCTCTGCATCGAATCAAAAATGTGTACTTACAGACAAAGCAACAACACAATGTACCCTTGGAGATATTCACATCACAGGAACCAGCTTGATCATTACCAGGTACACCAGCATCAGTAGCATCTTCATCTTTTACAACTACCATATCACTGACTGCAGCATGGTATGCAATAAAGTCACACTTCAAAGACATTGCACTGTTTGAAACATAAAGTAATCACCGTATTAATGTCATCACCAAAGCTGAGGAATGTAAAAATGTCACAAATGTTCACTGATAATCTGAAACAGGCTTTCTGCTCCAGTAGCCCCAACATGAGTGTCCATAAAAAACAAGAGCTACTGAAGAATGTTATATATAGCATAACCCTATCACTGGTTGGCCAAAGGCTAAAGTAGGCCAATGATTTATTGGAAGCAAGCTGAATTTGAAATAATACCAGTCACTGAGGCCAAATTATTACCTTTATCAACTACATGTGTGCCCTAAACCAAAAAACTTTACAAGCAATCAAAGCTGTCAGAAGCAATGTTCAACACACTGCAAGATGCTGTGACAATAGCTAATGACTGCAACAATAACAGAACATCCAGATACAAGAAACATCAAATGTAAGTACGATGGATAAAAAAAGCAATAGGCCATATTTATTCATGACAGCTCCTTGTAAAATCAATTACAGTAATGACCATAAATTATCATGACAAGCAAATGGAGTGTTGAGTGGAGCATTACTCCAAGCAGTACTTCCAGGAAAATATACAGCCCACAATGCCAGCAAGAGCTTACCTACCTTTGCCAAAGTCGATGATGAACACTGTTGATGAATTCTGCGAGACCATTGATGGCATAGACTCTAGAGAATGTAAAAGTCTCCTGGAAAATATGGCACACCAGAAGCCTTAACGTGTGAGAAATATATCCGATTCGAATACCTCCACGAGTGTCCTTGTCTATGCTGGAAAGAGGGTGAAGAACCCAAAATATTTGAATGACACTAACATTATATCTCTATACAAAGAACAAGAGCAACAATAGTGATTGAAATAACCCAACTAAGCAGTACAATATTTCAACCTTGTTAGCATAAACATACTGTCTATGGTGCTAGAACCGATTGGATGTCCTAATGCTCCTCAGCACGATCCAGTCATTCCATAAAAACAAAATATTGAGAGGCTTTTAAAATATGTAGTGGATTCAATCAGGGATGCATTCGTGCCCCTACCTTATTCTAAATATTATTTTCTTTCCTGCTTAAACATGCCTTTTGCTCATCAACCAATGGAATAAACTTTCACACAAGGTCAGAAGGAAAACTCTATCCTAACACATCTCAAAGGCAAAACCAAGGTCCACAAAGTTTTCATATATGACCTACTCTTTGCTGATGATGTGGCAGTGACAAACCACACAACAGTGCATCCCCAACATGTTTTGAGGAATTTTCAAATGCTTGTCTGACTTCAAACTGACCATCAGCTTTTTAAAGCAAGATAATAGTGATGGATCAAATTCAACAACCATGAACTTCAGGATGTCAGGAATTTTAAATACATTGCATCTAACATGACTGACAACCACAACTTTCTAGCAAAGTGCAACAAATGTATTGGAAATGTCACTTCAGCAATGTATGCAAGTAAGCAAAAATAGCAGTTAAACAGCAAAATGCCGCAAGGTTGATCACACTTGTGTTTCACTGAAGTGTGCAAGATAAACCCCAAGGATTTTTTGACACTGAATGCCGCAAGGTTGATCACACTTGTGTTTCACTGAAGTTTCACTGAAGTGTGCAAGATAAACCCCAAGGATTTTTTGACACTGATGTAGACAGCTAAGAAGCACATAAAAAGGACTGAAGTTGCTAAAAGTATGAGAGCGACAATGCTGGAATTGGCAGCTAAAAAAATCCAGTGGAAAGAACATGTTGAAATTATATGTGGCATAAGAGTGGAAAAGACACCAACTTTAAGTGCAATGCTTTGTCAAATATCTGACTGAATACCTCGGAGATAAGAGTGGAAAAGACAGTGGCTCTAAGTGCCACAGTGCAACGTTTTGTCAAATATCTGACTGATTACCTGAGAGCACAAATCCATACTCTTCTGAAACTGAATGATGCCAATATGATTATTCAAAACACCTAAATAGGTAATGCAAATGTTACAACACTAATACCAAACATATTTGGTTATTCCGGTTTGGGAAAAAAAATTCTTACATTCATTTATGTTTCTCTGAAAATACTAATCGCAACCCATTGACATTATGGAATTACTTTCACTACCACCAGAATGCATCTATTTGTATGGAAAAAGGAAACCAACGTTTACAAATTACCTCCCCTTAACCCGCTAGATATCGGCAGCTTTAACTTGAGCATTATCTGAGACAGGATAATCACACTGTGTGATCATTTATACAAATGTGAATGGCAAGTATTGTTAGAGAAACAGAATTTACTAGAAAATTTCGTTGATCCAATTACCCTACCATTAATGTTGGGAAAATATGTAAATTAGCTGAGCAAAAGAGAGCCAACTAAATGAACAAGATGAAAGAACATGTGGAAACCAAAGACACCAGAATCAAGGGCAACATTCAACAGAGATTGCAACTAAGGAGTGAGTCTCTTCATCCTAGAAACTTGTTGTCACCTGACATACTACTTCAGAGCACAGCTCCTTACTCTTCTGGAACTGTGGGGTGCTGATATGATTATACAAATAAAAACCTAAAGTGTATTATTCATGTCTACCAAAATTAATACCAAATCAAAAATTATTGTGAAAACAGACATTGCATAGCAAATTATATTTCCCCCAGAAAACGCATCATATTGATGTTATGGAATTACTTTTACTACATCAAAAATAAAGCTCTCCCATAGACTTGAAGTATCTCTTTCAATACACAGTAAAAGCAAAGGGAAATAACTCTTACAGATTATCTCCCTTTCTTTTATTTCAAGTACTGTCTCAGACAGGATGTTTATATTGGAGCATGTTTGTGTGATTTTGATTTGTAATGTTGCTTTAACAAAAAATCCAGTCATATCACTATGGTGTCTGCAGTGCAGATGTTTATGGTGATGTCTAGCACTGGGACATCATGATGTAGACATATAGTATGGTGTCCCACCCTATGAGATTATCCTGAAACCAGGCTGACCAGTCCTAATACTAACCTCCTAATACTGAGCATCTAGTGTTAGTACCACATTTATATGTCTTTGGTATAACATGATTCAGAAGTGGTGTGGTCTGATAACGGTCTTGGCAGCCATCAAGGGAAATAGTAGATTCAGTTAAGCGTATTGTGACACTAAGTCATGCAGATAGGTAGAGGAAAAAAGGGGACTAGGCAAAATGACTGATTCCACTATCAATATCTATTTAATGAGACAATGAGTTGAAAAGCATGACTCCATAGAAATAAGTTTTTTATTTTGTGAGTCAAAATGCTCAATATATGTACCTATTTTTTCTGAGATGTTGAGAGCATTCTAATTGGACAAATCCCTTTGGATCACTCATTGTACTTACATATTGTACTTACATATTGTACTTATATATATATATATATATATATATATATATATATATATATATATATATATATATATATATATATATATATATGTATATATGTATATATATATATATATATATATATATATATATATATATATATATATATATATATATATATATATATATATATATATATATATATATACATATATATATATTTGTGAATAAGCTAACCTTTGAACAAGAGGAGCTGAACTGCATTACCACATAGCTTTAAAACATAACCCATGTGTATGTGTGTAATTATGGTTTTGAATGTACCTTTAACAATTATTCAGTCATATCGTTATTTGCAGTGTAGCAGTTTATAGTGATGTCTAGTACTGGGCCATCATGCCGCAGACATGTAGCATGATGGCCCACCCGGTCACATTATCCTGACACCAGGCTGACTTACTGTACTAACCTAAAGTGCTCACCTTCACGGTTCACTGCCATCTCACCTCTGTATGGGTTTGAGTCTTGGGTTCAGCCAATATGGATAGGTGAGAAAGCTTTTCAGAAGCTTCTTGTGGTTCATTTGTTGTTACAAGGTCTTGTGAGTTCATCCTCCACTATTTATTCTGGTCACCTTTTATAGCCTATATTGTGCTAAGACAATGGTGTTAAACCCTACAACAACAGCAACAACTTACTGCATCAACAAAAGACTATTAGCTGGCTCAGAGGTCTGTTGATTGTTGGCATAGAGAGAGCTAACTAGGAGGGTATGGGGAAGTAATGGTTAGGAATGTATTCCCTTTGTGTATACAAATGCATAGAAAGAAACAAAAATCAAGTTTATGGGAGAGATAAATTCTTGAGGTACCAGAAGTAATTCCCCAACATCAATGTAAATTGATGGAGAAAACTATCAAATGTAATCAAAGAAACTTACGGTACTTAGACATGTTTGAAACAAA
Source organism: Unio pictorum (assembly GCA_030141615.1). Classification (NCBI taxonomy): domain Eukaryota; kingdom Metazoa; phylum Mollusca; class Bivalvia; order Unionida; family Unionidae; genus Unio; species Unio pictorum. Next base: position 2,542,911 of record JARLTB010000228.1, read on the forward strand.
ATGATTTATAACTTACACAGAGACAATCTTTTTGGTTTTATTTGGCTTAGTTTTTCCCCCTCTTCTAATTAGCTAAACATAAACTGGAGGTTAGTGTTACGACTGGTAGCCTAGTGTTAGGTTAATGTGACTGGGTGGGAGTCACAGACATATGGCATCATTTCCAACCCTTACGTTTTATCCAAACACCAGGCTGACCAATCTTAGCACTAACTTCTTAATGCGGAGCGGCAAGCGAGGCAGCATTTTGTACCATTCTTAAAAGTCTTTGGTATGACTAGGCTTGTGACCTTTCACTTCTAAGGTTAATATTAACAATAAGGCCACCAAACCGGTTTATTTAGACTTGTAATTGTAGTGCATATTGTATGTGTATAACGATTCATATATTTACACTTATGATTGCAGTTACTATACACTGTATATTGTATTACTGAAATGGTACATGAATGCAACATTTCCCGCTTGGAGTTTTTTATTTTGTCACTTTTGTAGAGGGAAAGGAACCATATAATTTAAAGTCTAAATAAATGTATGACTGTACTGATACAAAATACAGTGTAACTAAAATGGCAAATCTAGCTATCTGAATCATATTTAACTAAAATTGTTTGTAAAAAATCAACCTAAATATTTACAAATTTCTCAAACATATTTTTCGAAACAAGAAAAGAATTCCAGACATGACCTGTGCTCAAAATTATGTGAAGTCTGTAGGTTCTATCGCTGACAATCTCCAGAAAGTCAGAGATATCAAGTTTTGTTAAAAGCAAATAAAATCATTTTCTTATGTTTGAGGTAATATCTTCAAAATATGCATAAATTGCTTGGACCAACTACATATCATAAATTGTATTGTTTGTTAAAACTCCCATGTTTGTCACAATGATTGTAGATTATGGTTATCAAGATAAACAACAACTGAAATACCTATTATGGTATCTTGTTGCCTGTTGGTCCATATATATATATATATATATATATATATATATATATATATATATATATATATATATATATATATATATATATATAGACCAACAGGCAACAAGATACCATAATAAGTATTTCAGTAAGAGTTTCTGAAATTTTTCATCGTAGTTATTTCATAGGAGACGAAGTAACAAAATACTTGTGTTCACTGACAATAGCAAACAGATACCCAACACTAGACTATTGATAAAGATTGTCTCATACTCTGTTTGGGTATATAATTATGTACTTTGTTTTATAGTTTGATTACACCTTCTTAAATTCAGGTCAGGATACATATTTTGTACTTTGTACCAGTATCATATGAAGCCTCTTCAGAGATTTTCTGGCTGCCTAGATCCCTGAAAACCATCAATGTGTCATCTATCACTTATCCATCATAATTACCATGTACATCTTAATGTGATTACTGCAGGAGTCATTGTATTCAAAGAGACATCACAAAATCCACGCTATGCAACTACAGCAGTTGTCACAAATACGTTTAGTGGGTTTTGAACGTCAGTAATATAAAATATTCAGAAATGTTGTTAAATCTACATTCCTTAATACTTTAGAAACAAAGGATAAGTAACGTTTAAGTACTACCATTATACAAATTAAAAAACAGCAACTATTATCTCCATAGTCAACATGATAAGTGTGAAATATTTCAACTTGTACATCCAAATAACAATATATCAATAGTCAATGCTATTAACTGTTTTGTGTTTCTGCTTACACATCCAAATAACAACTATATCCATAGTTGACACTGTAACTATTTCTGTTTCAGCTTAAACATACAAATGACAACTATTTCCATATTTTAACACTAACTGTTTTTGTGTTTCTGCTTACACATATTAAATGACAACTATTTCCTGAGTCAAGACCATTACTGTTTTGAGTTCCTTTTCACAAATATAAATGATGACTAACTGCACAGGCAACATTATACAAAGTTTGTGATAAGTTAAATAAATCCATAGCCATAACATACACTGTTTTTTGTTTATTCTTACAATCCAAATGACAACTATTTCCTGAGTCAAGACAATACAAGTTTTGTATTCCTTTTCACAAATCTAAATGACGACTAACTGCACAGGCAACATTATAACTGTTTTGTGTTCCTTTTTACAAATCTAAATGACCATAAGTTCAAACTGTAACTGTTTCATGTTTCTGCTTAAACTTCCAAATGACAACTCATGTAACTACATAATGTTTTTCTCAATTCTAGATGCTGGGTCTGAATTATGGACACATCCAGTAATAACTCTTGGAATGGGATTGAACATCATGCTGGGTCTTAATTATGGCAACAGACAGAGGTGTCACTTGGCATGATGCCAGATACAAATTATTGCCACATGCAGTAGTGACATTAGGAATGAGAACATGTATTCCGAGGACATCTCAACTGGTACACTGGATTCAGCCAGCCAATATTCTTCCACAAGCGTAGTAACTTCTGACATGACAAATCTGAAGAAAAACAAGCATATAATTTTTTATATAGTTTATTTTCTTTTTGACAATTTACAAGGACTGCAACAATTTAGTAGCATAAAAGAAGCATGTATTTTAATATCACCAAAGCACACGAATCTGGCTTAGTTTCTGTTTCTATCTAGTTATAGATGATTATGTCAATACAATATTTATGCTGTCTATAAATGAGAAATTTTAAAATAAGCATGCATTTATGTGTGTGTGTTTGTGTGCTTCTGTGTGTGTGTTTGTGTGTGTGTGTGTGTTCATCACCACAATATTTACTTATCTGGTTCCAAAATTCAAAAAACATTTGAACAGCACAAAAGCTAGAGTAACATAAACCCATACAAAATCTTATGTATGAATAAAAACAATGAAAAATGTACAAGGTAATGATATTAAAATTATAAAAATGTTATATCAAGTAAAATATGAAGCGTAAGCATGTCAAATCCTTAAAACATAAATTAACATTTCCAATATTAATATTATTATTATCATATTCCTTCACGTATTTTAAAAGTTTCTCTGTAAAGTGGAAGAGGTTCACCCTTTAGGAGGAATATGTGAGTCAGGTATGTATGTCGAATATGCAATTAAAACAATATCACAATACCATTAAGCTTTTATAGATCATTTAACTTAGATGTGGGAGGTAATAGTTTCGAACCCCGGCCTAATTATTCCAAAGACTTATACAACTGGTACTAGCAATACCCTTTCTTGTTAATCAGCATTAAGACTTTAGTGCTAGGAAAGGTCATCTTGGTGTCAAAATAATGTAACTGGGTAGGGCATGATGCTACATGTATGTGGCATAATGCCTCAGAGCTAGACATCACCATAAACTGCCAATCTGCAGACATTATAATGATGTGACTGAAATATTCTTAAAGCTATGGTAAAAGTACAAATCAGACCCCAATATTAAAACAGCTGGAAAAGATGGTAAGTATATGATATCTTTAAATAAAATTACATCATATTTCGTCTGTTTTATACTTACGTGTATCTCTTCACTTTGCTTCATGATCATCATTAATTTGTTGCTAACAGGCTTCATAGACAGAAATGACCTGTCTCTTTTGCTTGTCTAACTGTGCCCTGTAGTATCCCTGTCTACCAAGTGCTTGTTCAATGTCATCAAGTACAGCGTCAATTTTGTTCCAGTAATCATCAAAGTCCTGTTGGCTCATCTTTCCATCCATGGAATGACCAGTCTGATTCCTATAGGAACGAATTCGCTCCACACTAGCTCCTAGACATTTGTCTCTGAATGGCTGTTCTATTGGATCAAATCCCCAACCCAACAATGAAGCAGAAACTGTGCTGACATTTCTGATCAGAATATACAACAAAGATATGTCAAACTGGTCCACACTTGCAACATACCGACTACGGGGATCTTGGAAGACCACCTGACACTGATCGGGAAGAAGAAGAGGATTCTGCCATTGTCCTCGTCTGGTCTGTGTTTTCTTGGTCAAGTCGGCTTTCTTGGCCCGGATTGCCTTGTATATGTTTGTGTATGGTTCAGGGACATGGGTGAGGAGGATATCTCTTAAGGCATTTGTACAAATAGTCACAAGAGCTACGTATAGACGAGCATGATTCATGTGCTCTGGACTTATGGGTGCATCAGGATCATGTCCCTAAAGAAGAAGGAAAGCTAATATTATTTAAATATCCTTTTCATCAATGACTAAGAAGTTTATATCATCATCACATCATTGACTAAGAAGTTTATATCATCATCACATCAATGACTAAGAAGTTTATATCATCATCACATCATTGACAGATGTACAAGATATTTTTTATTATTAATATGGACTGAAATATATAGACTAAGGACTAAGGAAAACATAACACAAATTCTCAAGCAAACACAAACTGAATTTGGTAAAAGAAGAAAATATGGGCTAGCATGTTGAGCTTACCATCTCAGCATTATAGTACAACACATGACCTGACAATGCGTGGACAAAAGGTTGAGACAGCACTGATTTGAAACAAATTTTCCTAGCTTCATAACAATTCTTGCAAAGGAAACTCATCGAGATGTAATCTTTGAAATATAAACAAAAGAAAAATCTTTAACCAAAGCCTTAGCACAACTAATAAATGACCGTGACCGTAAGATCAAGATTAAAATGCTAAACAAACACTGCATAGTTTGCACTCGAGTACAAATATTAACGATGTAACCATTGATCTGACTCCAGGATTATCAAGATATTGTCAGAAAAGTTAAGTCATTAACTGTTGTCAAATATGCAGACCTTACAGTCATATATGGTCATTGATACAGACTCAAATTCAAGGTGGAGACATTGTCAAACTGAAGTGTCATAGTTCTGATTGCAGCTTATAAATACTTAAAAAAATATTAAACACGTCAATGAACATGCACCGAACTGTGTGACAAGAAAAATTCATTCCAATACATTTCCAGAATTCTGTTAAAATGAGTACTTACTAAAATCTTTGTCATTTTGTTTTCTTAAAAAATGGATGATTTTCACATGGAATGGGGGAATCACTGGGAAAAAGCAAAAGCAGATGGGAATAGGTCATACTGCACACTAGACAGTATCATTTATCATCTTGATTCAGTGAGAACACTTATAAAGTATCTATCAAACTTCATTATTTGCTTGTGAAACATGTTAGCAAGATCATTTAGTCTCCAGTAGCCCTTACAAAAAGATTGATTATCAAGCACAAATAAATTCAGACAAAAGCAATCATACGAAAAAATATTGGTTAATGTGACTGTGCATTAAACTTTAACAGGTAAACAATGGCATAAAACATTCATTTATGTAAGAAATAACCATTCTGACAGGGCATTAAAAGCAAAACATGGACATCAATTAATTCTTTCTATAATATATATCCAAGGTGACAAGGAATTGTTTTTAAAAATGACAGCGCATTTCTTTCTGTGATATACAAATATCATTTCAGAAGGAGTTGCAATAAGAATGTTTTCAAAATGTCCAGGATAACAACCAAACACAAAGCACCATGCTAGCAAAATGTCATGTTTATAAGCACTAGTTTTATTGAAGACTGACTAGATATCAAGTCTTTTAGTGACAAATCCATGCCAAATGACAATATAATTATGAATAGAGGTGATAACAATGCTTTCAAAATGTCTGCTATGAGGGACATATTGGATAGCTTCTTCTATTTTCATTTCAGACTTTAAAAAACACATTATAGCTAGTTAGTTTGGTGAAACTCCGATCTAAATATGACTTAAATTATGGGTAGTAGCGACAACAAGATTATCAAAGTGGATTCCACAGTGGTCAGGTTGACTCCCCATTTACATCATTTTCTTTAGGACAAACAAGATCCTGGACAGATAGAGTTTTTAAAGTTTCGTGGCAATATTCCTAGGAGTTTAGAACAATCAGCAATAACAATCTTGTGCTAAATGCAAACTGATTGAAGATTTCGTGCAAAGACATATACAGTAATATTGATTAGAAACTCACCTCATCTGCAAACCACATCTCAAATGGTGCTGCACTGCCATCTTCAGAGAAAACTTGGGATGGTGACCAGCAAGTACACAATTCGTATTTTAAATTCTGGCCTAGGTAAGAGGTAAACTTTGAGAGATTCAGTGTAATGAACTTTCTTACTCTGGTACACAACACTACATCAGGGGTTTTGATTTCATCAACCACCAACCTCATTATTCTTGCAAAAACAATATGGTTCTTACAGTGCAATGTTAACCTGTGGAAAAGGTCAAGGTTGAAAATGCAACAGCCACAGAAAATGAGATTTTCTGATGTGTCCTTCTTCTTGGCGACAGGCCAGCGGGTTACACAGGCAGCAATAAGCCTGTGGAAGATGGCAGGCGGCAAAAACTTTCCTTTAAAGACACAGCACAGGACAGGTGTGCTGACCAACATTGGATCTTGTTCAGGGGAGATAATTTCTCTTGGAGATTCTTGACGGAGCATACATGGTGTAAGGAAATAACTCTCGATCTAAAAAAGAACACATATATATATGAAAGAGAAAATTATATATATATATATATATATATATATATATATATATATATATATATATATATATATATATATATATATATATATATATATATATATATGGACAAGGATGACTGCCATGATGGCAATATTGTAAATCTGATCAATGCCATTTTCATTTATGACTAACTAGACCATGGGATGCATATAAGTGAAAAGTGTGATGGCACCTATCCTAGTAGTTTAGTAGGAGTTATTGATAACAAACTTGTGCCAATGGCACATGTATGGATGATAGACAGTAACCAACTCAATTAGCTATCGTGGTCTACAACTAGCAGAGATAAACATTCGTCCAACTGTTATCAATATACTGGCTTTCAAAACATAGTACGGATAATATGTGTCTAAGATCACTCATGTGTTCAGTAAAATGCAAGAGCTGGTGGCAAAACATCTGGGTTAGAGGGATGCTTGTAAACGTTCATCCAGTACATATCACTATTGTAATGTTTAGGTTTTTATAATGAGGGAGGAAAATACCTGTTTCTACAAACACGTCTTTATTCCATAGCATACAGCGTATATCTGCTCTGATTGTCTGACCTATCTCTAGCACCCTATCTGTCAGCCTTATCTCCAATCTCTAACATACTGATTAAGCAGTGGGAAAGTCTTTAGTACCGTATGGCACTGCTTCTAGAACACTACATCCCTCCTTCTCTTTCAGATTTAAAATTTGTTCTTAAATTGAAAATCAGTGGACCATAATTAGAACTAGTCATAATGATAATAATAATGTATGTCTTAACAACATAAATTCATATAATAGAAATTCATTAGTGCAATAAAACTTGTGTCTTGATTGGTTTTTTTTCTTTCTTGTTCATAATGTACAAATGGTAAAATTGGAACTGGGTGAAGTAGTTTTTCAGCTCTCGCAGCTTAGTCCTATTAATGGTCTGAGTTTTTAATTGAGGGCAGAGTTCAAATCCACTATATTATTTGTTTTTCACACACATAATCCTTTAGATAGTCTGGTGGTTTTCTGATTCGGGATGATCTCCTTAAGGCTAGGTCGGATGATGGATATGTGTCACATCTATCTCCATTATTCTCTAGATTTATTGTATCATATGTCTAGTCGTCAGATGGTGGAATATGTGGTGAATTCTTTACTGTTTCTACTTATTTGATGGTCTTCTCTTCTCGCTATTATCATTGATCCCTTTTTGTTGATAACTTCATATGGTTTGGGGTCGAATGGAGTTGACAACTTGTCTCGCGTTTCGTGTTTTACTAGAACACTGTCTCCAACTTTGAAATTTGATTTCTTAGCTTTCCTAGTTTGATCTGCATAACTCGTCATCTTTTCCTTTTTCTCCGTATCAGTTTTCCTTGTTTTGTTGTAGTCTGGTTTGATTTGTATAATTGCGAGTTTACTTCTCATTTTTCATCCAAATAGAATTTCTGCTGGAGATATTTTTTATTGTTGCATGAGGTGTGGCTTTGTAACTGCGTAAAAAGTTGTACATTTCTTGTTTCCAGCTTTTACGTTCTGCATTAGATGCTTTGATTATGTTTCCGATTGTCCTCAAAAACATTTCTGCTTCGCCATTAGTTTCAGGCCATAAAGGTGTGATTTTCCTATGATTGAATCCCACGTATTCTGCAAACTTTGTAAATTCGTATCCATTGAATGGAGGTCCAATATCTGTTTTTACAACTTCTGGTATTCCGAACAAAGTTGCGGAATGACTGTTTTTGCAGACATCGAGTTAATAATTTCAATAATTTCAACTACTGGATATCTTGAGTAGTCATCAACAAGTACCATTAAGTAAACTCATGATGGAAAAGGGCCACTGAAGTCCATGCTTATCTGACTCCAAGAGTTGTCTGGTAGAACTGTCATTTTTAGCAGCTCTGTTGTTTGCTTTGGCGTTGATGCAAGGCATGGAATACAACTTTGACAGAATTCCTCTACTTGTTTGTCAATACCAGGAAACCATACTTTCTCCCGAAGAAGTTGCTTTGTCTTGACTATGCCCTGATGGCCTTCATGTACTAGCTCTATCACTCTCTTTTGCAGCCCTTTTTGTATTACCAGTTTCTTGTCACACAGTAGGACAAAACCGTTTGTAACTGGAACGATCGTGGGCTCTTGTCTGAGTATTGAGAATGTTTCCAAGGTTTTGTTTTGTTTGTAAGACTGTTTCCAATTTCCAGATTTTATTAATTTGATAACTTGTTGAAGGTCCTGGTCCACTAAAGTAGCTGTCTGAATTTCTTCAATGGTGATGGCTTTGGGTATGGCATTGACGAATATGAATTGAATATAGGCTTCTGAAACTTCAGAATGTTTACAGCATTCAGTTCCAGCCTTGGGATGTCATGAAATATAATCTGCTGCATTTGTTTTACCTGGCTTGTAAACTACTTTGAAATTGTATGCATGTAATCTCAATCTCTATCTCTTGATTCTTGCAGGGGGTCATGATTTTGGATTGTTGAAAATGACTTCCAGCGGCTTGTGGTCACTAATTAGTTTAAACGTATGACCAAACAGGTACAGATGGAAGTGCTCACATCTCCAGACTATTGCTAGTGCTTCACGTTTTATCTGTGAATATCGTTTTTCCACATCTGAAAGTGCTCTACTGGCGTAAGCAATAACCTTTCCATTCTGGGTTAAGACCTACAGGACTTGCATCTACAATTAATTGTGTTTCCTTATTAGGGTCGAAATATGCTATGATTGTGCTACTAGCTAGATCTTTTTTGAGTTTATCAAACGCTTTTTTGTGTTTTTTCAGTCCATTCCCATGGTTGATTTTGCTTGGTTAAAGGTCGAAGAGGCTCATTGATTGTTGCATAATTTGGGATGAATCGCCCCATATAGTTTGTCATGCCTAATGAACTGCGTACTTCTGATGTGTTTGATGGAGTACTGGCACTTTTGATTGTTTCTACTTTCTTTGGATCTGGAGAAATTCCATCTTTGCTGAAAATGTATCCAAAGAACTCAATTTTGTCTTTGTTGAACTCACATGTGTGTTTATTTAGTGTCAAACCCTTGTGCTGCATGCGAGTGAATGTAGCTTCTAGATTTTTGTCATGTTCTTCTTGCATGCGACCAGTTACTAAAATGTCATCGCTAATATTAGTTGTGCCTTTTAGTCCTTCCAGTGTTGTACAGAGTGTGTTTTGAAATATTTCCGCTGCAGATGATATTCCGAAAATGTGACGTTTATATCTTCGTAGTCCAATATGAGTTGAGAATGTTGTAATATTTCTTGATTTTTCATCCAAGTCCAGTTGATGGTAACCTGAATTTAGGTCAAGCTTGGAGAGTATGGTTGTACCATTGAGATCTGCTGTAAGGTAGTCTATTGTTGGTGTGATGTGTCTCTGGCAAAGTACTGCTTCATTGGGCAAACGCATATCAACACAGATTCTAATTTCGTTAGGTTTTGGGGTTTGGGAGCAACCACAATTGGAGACATCCATGGAGTTGGTCCGTCCACCTTTTCGATAATGTCTAATTCTTCAAGTCATGCCAACTCTTTTTCAACTTTCTTCCTAATGTGGAATGGAATATGTCGATGGGGTTGAGTTACAGTGATTACAGTATCATCAGTGTGAAGGTGTATCTTCATGTCTTTAAATTTTCCAATTCCTTTGAAGATATCTGGGTACTTCTTACACCATTCTTCAGACTTGCTCTTCACTGTAGCACAGATTCTTGGAATTATTTGCAACTGTATGCTTGTTTAATAACTCAATATTTTCCAAAATTTCCTTTGGTTACATAGAATGGAGCTGTAGTTATCCTATATTTTGTCTCAATGTTGGCTTGAAATTTTCCAACTATATGTAGTTTCGTTTCGGATCCATAGGCAAATATGTTTGTGTCTCTTCTCTGCAGTTTAGGTTTATGTTTCAGCTTTACAAATGTATATTCGTCCATGACATTAATGTTTGATCCTGTGTCAATCAGTACCTTTATTTTTGTTCCATCTACATCTACCATTGTGTGAGTTGTTTGTTTAGCGAATTGACTTTATCTTGAGTTCGCAGGCCAAAAATGTATTCTTCATCTGAGTCCTCAGATGTACTACTTCTATCTTGCTGGCTTTCTACTTGATTAACTTTGCTTTGTACCTTGATTCTTGATCTACAGACTTTAGCAAAATGGTTTTTCTTCTTGCAGAAATTGCATTGTCTCCCTTTTGCAAGACACTGTCTATCTTTGTGTGGATATTCACCACCACAATTTCTGCATGTTTGGTTTTTGTATTGTTGTTTGTTGGTGCCTTTTGCTGTCTCCATGGAATGCCTCTTGTTTCTACGATGAATCGGTGTCCTTCATTTCGTTATGGCATTTGCATTCTCTCTTTCGGATTTTTCTATTTCTGTTGCTTGTCTCTCCGAGTATTCCATGGCACGGGCAAGTGTAAGAGGTGTATATTAGATCCATCTTTTCACGAAGTGCACGACGTCTAAGACGTTTTGACAAACATCCTTTAATTATTTGTGATTTTATTTCCTTGTCGACATCATTGAACTCACACGTTGCTGAAAGTTGCCTTAGCGTGGTGTGGAAAGCCTCAATCGATTGTCCATTTTGTTGTTTTCTTGCCAAAATTTGTAGATTAAAAATTCGCTGTTTATCTTTGGTGCGAAATAGTTGTAAACTTTTATACGGTGGTTGGATAATCTTCTCCTGTCTCTTGGAGGATTTCAAAAATGTTGTTTACTTCCTCTCTTGCATAGTGCAAAAGTAATGCATGTCGAAGTTTTGTGTCTCTGATGTCTATTCCAATCAGAAAGTTATCAAGTTGTTTCACCCACTTCTTCCATCGAACATCAGGTGCATTTCCATGAACAGAGAATGGTGGAAAAATGGGCAAACTTGCTTCCATTATCAGAGATATAGACGTTCACTACAAGTGTGCAACACGGTGGAAGGTCTGTAATAATTCTCTGAGTAGAATGACTCAGTTGTCCTTATTCTTCCCTGTTATCCTCAGCTTTGTTTTTAGCAATATCCTCGTCGCCATTGTAATGTTTAGGCTTTTATAATGAGAAAGGAAAATACCTGTTTCTACAAACACGTCTTTATTCCACATCATACAGAGTATATCTGCTCTGATTGTTTGACCTACATCTAGCACCCTATCTGTCAGCCTTATCTCCAATCTCTAACATACTGATTAAGCAGTGGGAAAGTCTATAGTACCTTATAGCACTGCATCTAGAACACTGCAACTATTGGTGTCAAAACAATTATTTCCAAGCTTGTACAGATTTTGTATCTTCATCCATATTTGATGGAACATCAGTATCATGTGACCAATACTAAAAGGTTTCCATACCATACTGCTTTCTATCAAAGATGGCTAAATTCTCTTCAGGGATTTAAAAAAAATAAAACAAGTTGTGCATGTTTTAATTTCTAGTTTTAGTACTGACAGGAAAATCAGAATGCTAATCAGCATAACTTGTGCAAATCATAAAGACTTCAAGCAAAATTTAAACGGCTCAGTTACATGACATCTATATAACAGTAAAAAACAAAAGCAGTTGGTCAAAACATCTGGTTCTGTTGGATGCTTTCCATGCTTATAATTATTTCAATCCTATTGATAGTACGTGTTATGATTAATGAAAACAATTTTTTCTTGGTTTTCTTATATCTGTTCCAACACTGAATTTGACTGCAGATCCAAACATGTGTCAACAACTGAAATATTTTTTGATAGAATGCATTGTCTGAAATCTTTTAAAATTCTATTGAACATGTTTTATAAGTAAATATACAGTGAAAATGTTTTTTTACTGTTTGAGTAGTAATGTTTATATATGATGACATAATTATATCAAATTTGGTTATAAAAGCCCTTTATGTCTGAATTCTACAAACTCTGGTTATAAAAGTACTTTATGCCAGCATTATATCAAATGTAAACAAAACCCTTAATCCAATAATGCCAAAATTCCACTAAAATGTATTAAATTCCTGTGCAAAAACACTGCTGTACTTATTTCTTAAGTAGCATAACAGAAATAAAATTTAGATTCAAATAGTGAGCTAAAATATGGCATCCTTTGTATAAATCTGTACATTCTCTCTACTAGCCTGATGCTTTTTGTCAAATTTTGTTTGACTCTGGTAAAACAGTTTTTGCAAATTATAATAATTAAATTTGTAATTTTTGATTGGCAGTTATATTTCATGAATGATCAGCTAATTGCTACTTTCACCATGCATAGCATATACAAGTTCCGTGTTTGAGGTCTCAAGAAAAAAGATCATGGTGTGTAAGAAGTCCCAAGATTAAAGATCACGGTGTGTAAGCAGTCCCAATATAAAACAGCATAATGTGTAAGAAGTCCCAAGATAAAAGATCACGGTGTGTAAGAAGTCAAAAGGTAAAAGATCATGGTGTGTAAGAAGTCCCAAGGTCAAAGATCATAGTATGTAAGAAGTCCCAAGGTAAAAGATCATTGTATGTAAGAAGTCCCAAGGTAAAAGATCATGGTATGTAAGAAGTCTCAAGATAAAAGATCATTGTATGTAAGAAGTCCCAAGGTAAAAGATCATGGTGTGTATGAAGTCCCAAGATAAAAGATCATGGTGTGTAAGATGTCCCAAGATAAAAGATCATGGTGTGAAAGAAGTCCCAAGATAAAAGATCATGGTGTGTGAGAAGTCCTAATATAAAAGATCATGTTGTGTAAGAAGTCCCAAGATAAAAAAATCACGGTGTGTAAGAAGTCACAAGGTAAAAGATCATGGCATGTATAAATTCCGAATATAAAACATCATGGTGTGTAAGAAGTCCCAATATAAAAGATCACGGTGTGTAAGAAGTCACAAGATAAAGATCATGGTATTATAAAGTCCCAAGATAAAACATCATGGTGTGTAAGAAGTCCCAAGATAAAAGATCATGGTGTGCAAGAAGTCACAGAAAAAAGATCATGGTGTGTAAGAAGTCCCAATATGAAAGATCATAGTGTTAAGAAGTCCCAAGATAATAGATCATGTTGTGTAAGAAGTCCCAAGATAAAATATCATGTTGTGTAAGAAGTCCCAATATAAAAGTTGATGGTGTGAAAGAAGTTCCAAGATAAAAGATCATGGTGTGTGAGAAGTCCTAATATAAAAGATCATGGTGTGTAAGAAGTTCCAAGATAAAAGATCATGTTGTGTAAGAAGTCCCAATATAAAAGATCATGGTATGTAAGAAGTCCCAAGATAAAAGATCCTGGTGTGAAAGAAGTTCCAAGATAAAAGATCATGGTGTGTGAGAAGTCCTAATATAAAAGATCATGATGTGTAAGAAGTCCCAATATAAAAGATCATGGTGTGTAAGAAGTCCCAAGATAAAAGATCATGGTGTGAAAGAAGTCCCAAGATTAAAAATAATGGTGCATGAGAAGTCCTAATATAAAGTCCCAAGATAAAAGATCATGGTGTGTAAGAAGTCCCAAGATAAAAGATCTTGGTGTGTGAGAAGTCCCAAGATAAAATATTATTGTAGACTTTAGATTGCACTCACCTTTATTAAAGGTGATTGTTTTTTAAAAACTTTGTAAAATGGTCAATGCACATTGAATGAAAATATGAAGGAAAGATGAAATCTTAGTTTGGAAACATTTCTGGATTTATTTCTAAGATAGTGTATTTGAAAACATTCTCAATTACCCATTCCCAGTTATAAATATTATTAGTACATATTGAGTGCTTATAGGTTACAGTTTGCGGCAGATTGTTGGTGCACTTCGCTATCTCTTAACATGGGAATATCGCTTAGGACAATGGAAATTAAAATAGGGATTGAATATAATATGATTATATAGTTGCCTCCATGCATTTTCTTTGACAACATATATCAAAATAATGATTGCAGCAGTGGTAGATTGACTTTACTCCCCGTACAACAATGTTCACCATTCTGTATCTGGAATACTCTTCTTGCTTTGCCAATATTGCATTTGATGTGTTCTAGGACATATAAAGTTTGAGCCAACATAGTTTGATTGCAGGTAAAATAATCTCGTAGATGAATTATCCTCTTTCATTTCATTGAATGCTGAAGTATACAAATCATGTCTTCTATGATATGACACACTTTAATATGTGACATAAGGATATATGTCTTTCTTTTGTGAATGTGACATTGTTTCTCACATTGGAAAACTGACTTTTTATTAGTATAAAGTCAGCGATGTCAACTTTACATACAGATTTCACATTAGTCATCATAGGTCATTTATAACAAAAAGTTACTGCCAATGAATTCTCTTACTTTTTATATTATAGGTAACATATGAAGTCTGTTATCGGCTACGAATTTTGTAGCTTTCATGTAAGCAAACAATTTCCATAGCAGAAAAGAGAAGAATGTCCAGGTTTATGACAATTGTGTAAATATTGTTCTCACCATTTGCTGAAATGGAATGATATAATGGGTTGTATTATTTTGAAATTAAAAGCTGGAAACACATTTTTCCTATTTGAAACAAATGTTTACTGGTACTACTGAAAACTAAAGCTGCTAGGTGATTTCAAATAAGCAAATTTAAAAATGGATTTAGTCAAATACCATATTTTTGAGTGTACAAGTAAAAGATAGACTATACATGGCAGCCAGTATAAATGGTGGAGGACTAATATTAAAATTTCAACAAATTACTGCATAGAGATTGGTTTATAGCATAATTTCTGCTAGAAATAGCTGCTTAGATTACACGTAGCTTAAAATTATGAAAAAGATTTAGTATATTTTTATTTGGCAATGCATTCATTATCTTAATTATAAATCATATTCATATTGAGTAAACCAGTCTCAAAAAACACAATTTATTTTCCAGAATATAAATTGCTATAAATATGTACGGTTAAACTGCAATAATTTCAATGATCCATGACAGTTTATCTAAATAATACTTGAATCACTGTAACTAACCTGGTCATGTAAACTGCAATACAATAATTCTGAATTCATCTTTCCTGCTGTATATTTTTTGTTGACATAATATAGGGTTTTTAAATATTAACATTAAACTTTGTCGTTGTCTATGACTGCATATGAAATGGCCAAAAATTGTCCAAGTGGTTAACATTATCTGAATATTAATGGTAATTGCCCAAAATCTTGAACTGATATCAAATCAATGTAAAGACTCACCATAAAACTGTTATATTGATAATTATAATGTTTAAGGTTCAGAATGCTTTATGCATATGAATTGAAGTTTTGTGGTTGCAACCTAGCTAAAGCGAAGATGCAAACTATAAAGTTATATATTCTGTCATATGACCAACGCCCAATCAGTAGGACCACTGGAAAAGCACACAGAAATAGTTAACTTTATCAATGACGAGAATATCTGTCTTCTTCCTGACAGAAACATGGCTAAAACATCAAGCCGATTTAACACCCACCGCTTACTACATCAAGTCAATCCTCCACCTCTCTTGTGGAGGTGGAATTGTTGTCATCATAAAGAATCCCATGATACAATGTCTTAAGTACAACACAACTTTCAATTTCTGCCACACATCGTTTAAACTGGTCCAAACAAAGGTCAGTCCATTTTTTGTTTTTATTGCATTTCTCCTAGTAGAACAAAAATAAGCTGACTGAATTTCTCTTTTTGGAGCAGGTTCTGAATCTTCTGCAGTATGAAAATTCAGTAGGTGGCAATCTAATTATTCTTGGAGATTTCAACTTTCACTTTGACTGTTCTGTAAACCCATACACATCAAAACTGCCTTATTCCATTCATGTTTTCAACCATAAACAGTCAGTTAACCAACCCACCCATAAACTTTAGACTGGATTCTCCATAGATCTGATGGTAATATTCTGCATTCTACCGCTGTATTCCATGAACTTGCATGAGATCACTTCTGCATTATATGCCATCTCGACGCATCAGTCCCTAATCCTTCACCTTTATTTACTATAATAGAAACCTCCATATTTTCCGTAATAGAACCCAACTAATGCATGCCATCCAAAAACATCTAACAACTTACTAACTTCCTATAGCAGAATAACTTGTTAACTGCCAGAGTTCATTGCTTGAAAAACATGCCCCAGCCACAGGGCGCAGAGTATCAATACAAAAAGGGTTATTTGTGATATAGATGTGTTAGATACCAGCTTCGTACTGCTATAAGATTATTTATGGTTGAAAACATGAATAGAATAAAAGAGTTTTGATGTGTATGGGTTTACAGGAGAGTCAAAGTGAAAGTTGAAATGTCCAAGAATAATTAGATTGCCACCTATTGAATTTTCATACTGCAGAAGATTCAGAACCTGCTCCAAAAAGAGAAATTCAGTCAGCTTATTTTTGTTCTACTAGGAGAAATTCCTGTAATGCAGAGAGGCTTTGGCTTTCCACCAAACTCACTATTCTTAAACATATCTATGCAAATGCAAAGAAGAACATCACCAACATAGTCCATTTAGCCAAATTATGCCACTACATTATAATGATCATGGAGAGTTCCAGTTGCTAAGAGCTCTTCGAGATAACTAACAAACTAATATCAAGGAACAAATGTAGATCACTTCCAAGTACCTTCTCTCCAGAAGACCCTCTGGACCCAGTTGCAAATTTCTTCCTTGACAAAATACAAACAATTAAAGATATGATTGACAACACAATTTATATTGACTTGTTGTCACCATACAGTTCTGATACAGAATTTCAGCGACAAGCACTAGGAGCATTTGAACTTGTATCTATGGATTTAGTATGGAAAATCATAATGAAAAGTGCACCAAAGTCATGTGAACTTGATCCAATTCCATCATCACTGCCGCTTGAGTGCAGATCCCATATTGCCTTCACTAACTGATGTTATCGAAATTTCTCTTTCATCCAGGGAATTCCCATCATTTTTCAAAACTGCCGTCATAAAGCTAAATCCCCCTTCCACAACTGACTAAACATGCAATACATTCTATAATGTAAGAATGTACATAGGAAATAAATGACAAATGTATAAACAAAAGCATGGATACTATTATGAAATGAGCTATAACAAAAGCATGGATACACTGATATGGAATTAGCTAAATCCCCCTTCCCTAACTGACTAAAACATTCAATTTATTCTATAATGTAAGGATGAAAAGAGGAAAGAAATGACTAATGTATAAAGAAAAGAACCGATAGACGGATATGGAATTAGCTAAATCACACTTCCCCAGCTGAATATAACATGAAATTTACTAGATAATGTAAGGATGAATAGAGGACAGGAATGATAAATGTACAAACAAAAGCATGGATTCTGATATCAAAGTAACTATATGCTCCTTCCCCATTTGTAGCAAGATTCTAAATGTGATAAATGTAGCAAAGATGTTACAGTGAATGCATTCATTCGTGTTTTAGAAGATAAAAAACATGGAAGTAGATGTATTTATAGATGGACAAGTCTGTGATATATAGTAAAACTGGTAATTTTTGTGGAGATTTGTGCTGACTTGCTTTGCAATTTGTAGTTAATGTAAACAAAATATTGTTTACTGTATTTATTTCTATAACTGCAGTATTTTTATTAAGATTTTAAAAAAAATATTTAATATTTCATGCTGTCACAAATGAAATATTTGCACAAAGAAAAAATAAATTTAGAAGAAAAGTGGAGCATTTATGTTAACTGACCTTCTCGCCAATCTCAGTGAATGCCCTTGGTTTGGCAATAATGTTTAACTGCTCCATGATCAACAACATGTGATCTTTGTGAGCATGTAGTTCTGGATACTTCTCCTTTGTCCAGACAGCATCTGAGAAAGAAAAGGAATGGATTTGAGATCCAGTAGAAAAGTTGTAATAATACATTATTTTAAAAGCATTCATATAGAAGGTGATGGATTTCACAAAATGGGATTTGCAGTAATTGCATTTCATTCAAATATGAATATAATTTATTTTCAAGAAACCGTTAAAGCCAACAAATAAACCTCAACATTCATGAAGTCGATTCATTCATGTTATATATTCGAGACGTTCTCATGATAAATCATCGATTGAAGCCAAATTTATTTAAAATAACCAAAAACAAATCTAGTTTCACAAATGTTGGAGTGAAGTTGCTGCATTTAATTTCCATATCAATAAAAGTATTTTTAACAAAACATTACAACCAACAGAGAAAAAAGTAATGAAGTGAATGAATCATTTATATATTGCACACTTTGCTGAGACACTGACATAAATGACATAATTACTTGTCATATATATATATATATATATATATATATATATATATATATATATATATATATATATATATATATAAAACCTTCATTTCAATGATTACCTTTAAATTCTTTATAAAGAATCAGGTAATAGTCATAAAAGGAGACCATTCTAAAACTGTCTTGCTTCACATTTTCTGGTACCAAATCACAACAATCATCAGTGATTACTGAAGCTGAAATGTCTGTTCTTAATAGAAACTTTGGAGTTCTATAGATCATCATGGGGGTGGGTGGCCGGAATGATTCACAGTAGACAGGTTTTTAAGGCAAATGAAATTTTTTGGCAATGCAAGACATTACATTAATTATGATCAGAACTAATTTTTTTTTGTAAACAGTAAGAAGACATTAACAGTCCTTGCACCGCTTGATTGTTTCTTGTTTAATATGAGGCAGCATGTAGACTTATCATGTGTGGGTTGATTTAACAGGCAAGAAGACTGGAATTTCCTAGAAATCTCTGCCACCAAATATAGGAGATCATTGCCCCATAACATGTCTCTCTAAATAAAGGTCTTAATGTATTTCATTTACAGCAAGGAAATCAGTGTAGTTGACAAAATATGTATGCATCAAAGACTGTTTAAATCGAGTGAAATGGCATACAAACTGTCCAGACTTTACAATCTGAGACTGGCATGATGAACGTTCAAAGCTTAGCATTCCTCCTCATCCCAAATAGGTCCAAATGATACTTACCACAGTAATGACTGATTTTCTAAACACTAATCGACGATTATTTTGTGATGGGTTGATTGAGCTAGCATAGCAGGATGTGGCAAATTTAAATGCATAGCAGGATGTGGACAATTTAAAAGTAGATTTTTTGATGACACCTCTTGAAAATTTAAATAATGAATTACCTAAAAACAGTTAATTAAGTTCATGGAAAGCACCAAGATATCTTTACTATATTCTATCTCCTGCCATGTTAAAAAAGAAGTTGCAATGGGTGTACATTTCTGATGTGCAGGAGCACTCTTGAAGTGACCAAACATTGTTTACCTCCTGAAAGGAGTATTTGGAGATAGGCAGACGTGCTAGTACCTATATATAATGTGATCGTCTGCAGCTCACCCTGCAAAAACATGCTTGGCATAACCGAAGTTAGGTCATCATATTCACTGAGATGGGTCCATAAAGAGTCCTGAACTTTTTTCATTTGGTTTATTATGAAACATTTTGGATGTGACTTTGGTAAAAGGGTCATTTGTAGAGGTCGCATGAACAAGCGATCCAAAACAACGAGATGCAATAGAAGAAATGTTCCTAGACATAAATATGACTCTTTCATGGATGGAAGACACCTCCATTATGATCATTAAGGAATATTTCTGCAGGAGATAACATTGATTAAAGGGGCCTTGACCTCCATGCTCCCACGAATGAAGTACATGGATTGGATGGGATTTGATTTGTTAGTGTTGGCATAATAAACAGCTTACCTTGTGATTCGTATGGATGCAATCTGTGTAGTGCAATGTACAAATCTTGAGTTCATAAGGGAGATATGCCTGTCTACAATTCGAGTTCATGTGAGATATGACCGTCAACAATTGTGTTAAAGTGAGATACAACTGTCTACAATTCAAGTTGAACTGATATGACTGTCTTTAATTCAACATCCACATAATATTTAGAGGTAAAACTGAACTAAAGGTCATGATAGATATAAGATGTGTAATGAACAAATGAATAAACAAATGAAGGGGAAAATGTACATTTTGTACGGCACGGGATAACGATGATCTCTACATTTTGAAATATGGGAGCAATTAAGAAATGAACTGACAAGTTTGAACGTAAGGATTCTTTTCTCCTTTAAGCCAGTGTTTCGCCAATGTCAGCAGGGCCGACAGACTAAGCACCATTAAGTTGTCTGTGGCGCTGTTGAAATATCATTCAAGGTATTTTTGTATAAGACGCAAATATCTAAAAACAAAATATACTCAAAAATGTAAATTAAGTCACAAAGGAAACAGTTTGATATGGTTACGCTACGTCTGTCAAGAAAAAGCCTTGTACCATTTTTCTCAGTGTAGATAACATAATATAAGGTCCGATATATGTATGATGTATTAACAAAATGAATTGAGAAATAAATAAATATATATATATATATATATATATATATATATATATATATATATATATATATATATATATATATATATATATATATATATATATATATATATAAATGGACTGGCAAAACTTATATCACTCCTAACTGTGTTGGTGCTGTTCAAGAAGACATATTTTGGAAACTGGTAAAAAAAAATTAGGCAGGTACAAACTGACAGGTGTTGGTAATATATGGTCCAATATATTGAAGACTAATTTACAAAAAGAATAAAAAATGAATAAATAAATCGAAAAATGCTAAAGTGGGAAACAAAAGACACTTTGAAAACACTCAACAAAAATAAGACATGTACAAACCGATAAGTTCTGAACTAAGGATTCCTTTTCCTTTAAAGTCAGACCATTTCTGTGAGACAACATTGTCCACAGAACCTTCTGGCAAGTCAGGGCGAGCGTTGATTAGGGTCTTCAAAGCATCAATCAACCACGTTGGATCCAGTACAATGTTCTCTCTCAAAATTTCAATGCTGAAAAGTAGCAGTATTTCAATGCATTTGGAATAGGTAAGAAAAGTTTGATGTTGTATAATCTAAGGTTAATTCATAAGTCACCTGATCTGGTCTTGATTTTTGGCCTTTTATTTATACTTGTCATTTTTAGCAGCAAAGCAATACCAAAACGAAATGATCAATGCACAAATACATATTGTACACATATATATTTTAATCTAAACTTCACATCTGTCACGTTCACTTGATATCAATTCTGGTCAATAGAATAAATCTGTTAATATCGTATTATTTTTTGTTTCCTTCTGCAAGTCTGAAAGTAAATAGCTATTAGTGTGTGTCACTTTGCATCGTTATAATTTTAGAAAATGAATTTCGAAAGATATATACCTTCAAACAGTTAATTACAAGTAGTACTAAACTGAATATAATACAAATGCTACAGCACAATGAATGGAATAGTATATACCTGTGCCATGCTTAATGGTCTTCTATGTTCATAATTTAGGGGCCCAAGAATGGCCGATGGGTCTAAAGCGCTATCCATTACGGATCAGTGCCATCTCACCTCTGTCTGCGTGGGTTCAGGCCTTGGGCGCAGCCAGTGTGGGTATGTGAGAAAGCTTAACAGCAGCTTTTATTGGATTTGGTGATTCTTTCTGGGGTTTTCTCGCATTCTAATACTGATTTCCATGTCATATATTGAAAAATGACGTTAAACCCTATAACAACAACAACTTAACAAAGATGTATGTGAAAAGCATGTTATTCTCTTTGTTATTGATGTTTATCTCTGACCTATGGTCGCAAAACTGACAGACATGATCCTTCCAACAAAAGAAAGCCAGCCATGAAATATGATCCAGGTGAATAATGTTGAATAAATATAAATTGTGCGGAAACCATTTTTATTCTTCTAACAATTACAGTAACCTTTACCTATTGACTTAAAAATCTATAGGCTTCTTCGTTAAAGCATATATCACATCATGATATGCTCAGCCTTTTCTAGCCAATCAGTTTTGGTGTCACACTAAAATGTTCACTAATTATATTTATGTATTAAAAAAAATACCGTTTCTCCATTAAGCCAATATTTCAGTCATAAATTAAAAAGCTATAATTGTCAGTGAAATAAAACATTCTTTAAAGAGCAAACCTCAAACATACACGTTACCTCTGTCTGCGTGCGTTCGAGTATCAGATTCAGCTAATTTATTTATGTGAGAAAGCTTGTCAATAGCTTCTCGTGGGTCGGTGGTTCTTTCCAAGGGTTTTCCCGTGCTTATCCTCCACCAATAATACCGGCCACCATGTATAACCTAAAATGGCGTTAACACTACAAAAACAGCAACAACATACTTTAAACACAATATAAGTCTCATGTGAGAATCTGCAAATAACATCATCAGTTTTCATTCATAAAAGGATTTATGACGACCAAGAGATATAAACAAATTAAGTACTACTTGATTTACAATTACTGTGGCTTCATGAATTATCACCTTAACATCATAGAATTATCACGTTATCATCACATAATTATCACCTTAACATAATAGAATTATCACTTTAACATCACATAATTTTCACCTTAACATCACAGAATTATCACTTTAACATCACAGAACCCTAACATCACAGAAATATCACTTTAACATCACCGAATTATCACTTTACCATCACAGAATTATCACTTTAACATCACAAAATTATTACTTTAACATCACAGAATTATTATTTTAACATCACAGATATATCACTTAACATCACAAAATTATCACCTTAACATCACAGAATGAGCACACTTTAAGAATTTGGTGAAATAGGCATTTGTTTTGCAGCACTTTCATAACATGAAGTCAAGGTGGGTCTGATATCACTTATCTGAGTAGTTCAAATTCACAGATATATTAAAACTGTACAGATGAATGTAAATCTTTGAAAACATTATTTTTTTTCTCTATTATTGTAAAGTTATTAATGGCCTCTTCAAGATCAAATATAAATAGTATTGATCTTTCTGAACACTATTCATTTATACAACCAGTATTATCCTGATGGACTAAATAAAAGAGTGCAGGTTTCAATCAAACCAGTAGACCATTTTGGGTCAGCTACCATGTTGTGTGCATGGTCATAACTTTTACTCCAATAACCTGACCAGTAGACTGATAAATAAACTTCTTGTGTTGTTGAGAAATAAAACACCCAAGCAAAGCAATCATCTTCCCACCTCATGTACTGAAAGTGATCAATTGTTGCTACTTCATTTACGGAATGCGAAACATGGTTGCATGGTGCAAGAAAACACCAAAAACAACATAAAAATATGCAATAGTTAGATAACATCCTGCATATAATCACTTAAATAATTTGTAGCTGACTGCTATATATTACTGTAAATTTGATTTGAGCACAATTAACAATTAGTATGCAAAGGTAGTGGCTGAATCATGCCTTTCTGTTCTTTGTCCACTGCCAAGTACATGCTAAAATATATTGCAGAAAAGAGTAAGCTCCAACTGCATTAGCACTAAATGCTAAATAAATTATGCATGTTCCGTTACCATAAAACACTAGACAAAATCAATATATATTGCTGGCAATTTAAACTGACAAAAATTAATCAAACAATATGCAAGGGTAGTTGTTCATGCCCTGCTGGTCTATGTCTACTAGGTGGTAGATGTTAGAATGCAAACGAGATCAAATGCAATCTGGTCACAACAATCATAAAGATATTAATCTGTTTCTGGTCATTAATATTTTGCATAGTTGGAAAATTCTGAGAGTCAGGATCACAAAAAATTGGAATGTCTGTATGCTAGGGCTAATAATAGTAATCAGATCTGGAAGCATTTCGGGATAAAATATATTTTGTTATAGCTCTTTTATAAAAGCTAAAAATATCAATCATAAACCATAATTGAGACCTTTGGCAGATAATATATGAAATGCCATAAAACAATTTATACACTTGTAACAAATCCACTCTCACCCTGAATAACAAAAAAAAATCTTGACATTATTTTCAGGTGTTGTTTGGCTTAGGTCAGTTTGTGGTGGGCAATATAAACGATGGTTTACATCAAAGTATAGCAATGTGAATTCAGTTTCCAGATTATATTTAACACATTAACCCCTAGCGTTGAGTTTACGGGGTAATAGGAAGTCGCCCCCTCCAAGGTCTGTAGCGTCTTGGTCATGCAAAATACACTAAACTGGGTGGTATTATTGACCGGTAGACAGATTTAGCTTTACAAAGATACCAAAAATCTGGATAATTTAGCTACACTATAAAAATACAGAGGAACAAGCCTACTTTTTAAAGCTGTTTTTGTTTTCTTCACCTAAAATTCGACATTGCTCAGACACCGATCTGGTGCCCATATTTTAGACTTTATGGCCTCAGATCAACGTCAGACCATTCCGAAGCACACACAGACAGGTGAACCAGTGCAAAAAGTAGGATACGGTGGATATTCTGAATAAAGAGTCTTCTCCATATGAAAAGTTTGGGTCCTTTAAGCAAAAAAAAAAATTCACTTTTTCACCTTCTGCTCATGCGCCACCAAACTAACCAATGTGAAACCTTTTATAAAGCACAACTAGCCATTTTTCTAAAGGAATATTCCTTGGAAGTCAATGTATTAGGATGTATTCAGAAATAGTCTCCAAGATCTGTTTACTACTCGCATTTAATGCGAAAACAGCAAAACCTTCCAGGTGTTAATGTGTTAAGAGTCAGTTCACAAACTCCATTGTTTTCAAAAACTAAAGTTATTCACAATTTCTTTTATCTATGAAGTGTTAATCACGCTAATTGTCATTCTTGTTGTCTTGTATACATCTTCAACTTTAAATCACAGATTACTGAAGTGAATTCCTAAAGTTTATTATTTTGCTAGATTATCTATTTATTTTATTGAAATTGCTTTGATAGGAAACATGTAAAGTACTGTATGCTTTTAATGCAGTGTGTTCCTGATTGATACTTATCAATTAAAAATGAACTTGAAATGTACTCATCTCAAAACCTTTTCTGTCATTTATGTATCAAATGATGCTCTGCAGGTTAACAAAGTCATTAAAATGTTTTTCAATTTCTAGCAACAGTAACCATATTTTATATAATTGGAAAATGTATCTACAGTAAAGAATACTATCAGAGCATTGTTTGAAGGTGACGTTTACTTCTTTTAATTAATGGTGACAATGTTTGAAAGCAGTGGGAAGAAGTTGTAACCCTTTGAAAGGTCAGTGTATTCTCTGTAAAGTTTAATCACATTCAAGTCAACATTTGTGAAGACGACATTTATTGGATTTCATTCCTTTTAGGATTGGTGACCATATTTGTAATGGGGATAGGTATCAATTATGCAAAGATCTTCCCATCAGGATAATTTAAATTAAATTTAATCGAATTTTGTTCAGTTTTTTATTTAAGTTACTCAAAGGGTTATTAGTATTCTTCATAGTGATGGAAATATCTCATATTGGATTACTGGGTAGCATTGTTTATAAACATTTGAATGAAATTTATGCCAAAATATCATGTGTCACATTTGCTTCAAAATGGTTTCAGTTCTTTTCAAAAAGTATAATGAGCAATGGTTATTTATTTTCAATGCAGTGCTATTACCTAACCTTGTGGCAATGGATGATGCATTATGGATATAGGGCCTTGTAAAAAGCTTACATGAACATTTGAAAATGAATGATGTATGATTTGGCTGTAGGGCCACAATATAAGCTGACCTGACCTTGTGGCAAGATACGATGAGTTATGTTTGCACGGCCAATATGGAAAATGCTAAGAATAAAGGGTCACATGTTCACAATGTGCTTAGTACGTCTGAATGGAATATATTTAATGGTTTAATGAGCTATAATCCATAAATCAAAATCAAAAGACATCTATCATGTGTTCATATATTTATAAAAGGCTTTTGACAGTGTTGAATGAGGTATTGTGGAACACAATGAAGAAGTGCAACACTAATCTACATTTATGTGATAAGACCCATTCAGACCAATCTACACTGCATATTGTTATTACATCAAGCTAGACCTATTTATTTGAGTGATTAGGCCCAGCCAGATCAATCTATACTGTATACTGTTCTTACAACACACCTAGACCGATTTATAATTTTGTATAATGTGTTTGGACCAAGTAATACAAATACAAAAATGTGTCCAAATTAATTGTCTTGATAAGCTTAAATATACAAATTAAATTAGTTGTAAAATGTCAAATGCAGAATTAAATGTGAATTTGCATGCCATCTCATTGCGTCTTCCCACTCCCAATTCACCTTGTTGGCTTGAGGATGTATATTAGACCTGATGCATCCTTCGTTATGTCAGAGTAAGAGATGACTAATGGAGTCAAACTATATGTCACACAGTAAGAGATTCTTAATGGACTCAACCTTTATATCACACAGCAAGAGTAGTCAACCTTTATGTCACACAGTAAGGGATGATTAATGGAGTCAATCTGTATATCATAGAGTAAGAGATAATAATAATAATAATAATAATAATAATAATAATAATAATAATAATAATAATAATAATAACAATGACTTTATTTAAAGAGGGTAACACAATTAGCTAAGAACTAATCTACCTTGAGGCCCTCATACAAGGAATTTATTTAATTTAATTCAGCAGCATCTCAGAAGCCACTGAATATATTGGGTTTGGAAGATGGAAATAGAGTGGGCATTTCTAATCTCAACTGGAATACTATTCCAGAGCAATGTTCCAGAGTATTGGAAACTTTTGTTAAATAATTCACCCAGTAAGAGAGTCAACATTTATGTCATCCAGTTAGAGTTGACTAATGAAGTCAACCTTTAAGTCATACAGTTAGAGATGATTAATGGAGTCAACCGTTGTCACACAGTAAGCTACGGGTATTGAAGTCAACCTTTATGTCACACAGTTAGAGATGATTAATGGAGTCAGTCTTTATTTCATAAAGTAAGAGATGACTAATGGAGTCAACCTTTGTCACACAGTAAGAGATGGTTAATGGAGTCAAACTTCATGTCATACAGTTAGAGATGACTAATGGAGTCAACCTTTGTCACACAACAAGCGATGGGTAATGGAGTCAACCTTTATGTTACACCGTTAGAGATGATTAATGGAGTCAGTCTTTATATCATAAAGTAAGAGATGACTAATGGAGTAAACTTTTGTCACACAGTGAGAGATGACTAATGGAGTCAAACTTTGTCACACAATAAGAGATGGGTAATGGAGTCAACCTGCATGTCACACAGTAACAAATCAATAATGGAGTCAACATGTTATGTCATACAGTAAGAGATGACTAATGGAGTCAACCTGTATGTCACACAGTAATACATGACCAATGAAGTTAACCTTTATGTCACAGTAAAAGATGACTAATGGTGTAAACCTTTATATCATACTGTTAGAGTTGACTAATGGAGTCAACCTTCATTTCATACAGTTAGAGATCACTAATGGAGTGAAACATTGTCATTCAGTAAGTGATGGGTAATGGAATCAACCTTTGTCACACAGTAAGCTATGCGTATTCAAGTCAACCTTTATGTCACACAGTTAGAGATGATTAATGGAATCAGTCTTTATATCATAAAGTAAGAGATTACTAATGGAGTCAACCTTTGTCACACAGTGTGAGATGACTAATGGAGTCAGTCTCTATGTCATACAGTTAGAGATGACTAATGGAGTCAACCTTTGTCACACAGTAAGAGATGATTAATGCAGTCAACCTTTATGTGATACAGTTAGAGATGACTAATGGAGTCAACCTTTGTCACACAATAAGCGATGGGTAATGTAGTCAACCTGTATGTCACACAGTAACAGATTACTAATGGAGTCAACATGCTATGTTTTACAGTAAGAGATGATTGCTGGAGTCAACCTTTATGTCACACAGTAATATATGAATCATGGAAATAACCTTTATGTTACATAGTAAGAGAGTCAATATGTATGTCACACAGTAATAGATAACCAATGGAGTCAACCTTTATGTCACAGTAAAATATGACTAATGGTGTCAACCTTTATGTCAGCGAGTAAGAGAGTCAACCTTTATATCATACAGTTAGTGTTGACTAATGGAGTCAACCTCTATTTTATACACTTAGAGATGACTAATGGAGTCAATCTTTGTCACACAATAAACGATGGGTAATGTAGTCAACTTTTATGTCGCACAGTAAGAGATGATAAATGGAGTCAGTCTTTATATCATAGAGTAGGTGAGTCAACCTTTTTGTCACACAGTAAGAGATGAATAATGGAAACAACCTTTATGCTACACCGTAAGAGAGTCAACCTGTATGTTACACAGGAATAGATGACCAACAATGGACTCCACCTTTATGTCACACAGTAAGAGGTGATTAATGGTGACAACCTTTATGTCTTAAAGTAAGAGATGACTAATGGAGTCAACCTTTATGTTACACAGCAAGAGTAGTCAACCATTATGTCACACAGTAAGAGATGATTATTGCTGTCAAACTGTATATCATAGAGTAAGAGATGACTATTGGAGTCAACCTGTATGTCACACAGTAATAAATGACCAGTGGAGTCAACCTTTATGTCATACAGTAAGAGAGTCAATCTTTATGTCATTAAGTTTGAGTTGACTAATGGAGTCAACCTTTATGTCACCCAGTAAGAGAGTCAACCTTTATATCACACAGTAAGAGGTGACTAATGGTATCAACCTGTATTTCACCAGTTAGATATGATTAATGGAGTCAATCTTTATGTCACACAGCAGGAGTAGTCAACGTTTATTTCACACAATAAGAGATGAATTATGCAGTCAATCTGTATAGCATAGAGTAAGAGATGACTAATGAAGTCAACCTTCATGTCACACAATTAGAGATGACAAATGAAGTCAACCTTTAAGTGATACAGTTAAAGATGACTAATGGAGTCAACTTTTGTCACACAGTAAGCGTTGGGTATTGAAGTCAACCTTTATGTCACACAGTAAGGGATGATTAATGGAGTCAGTCTTTATATCATAATGTAAGAGATGACTAATTTAGTCAACCTTTGTCACACAGTAAGAGATGATTAATGGAGTCAACCTGTATGTCACACAGTAAGAGATGATTAATGGAGTCAACCTTGATGTCAGCCAGTAAGAGAGTCAACCTTTATAACACACAGTAAGAGGTGACTAATGGTTTCAACCTGTATTTTACCAGTAAGAGATGATTACTGGTGTAAACCTTTATGTCACACAGCAAAAGTAGTCAACATTTATGCCACACAGTAAGAGATGAATTATGCAATCAATCTGTTTAGCATAGAGTAAGAGATAATTAATGGAGTCGACCTTCATGTCACACAGTAAGAGATGACAAATGGAAACAACCTGTTATATCATAAAGTATGAGAGTCAACCTTTATGTCACACAGTAAGAAATGAATAATGGAATCAAAATTTATGTTACACAGTAAGAGAGTCAACCTGTATGTCAAATTAATAGATGACCAATGGAGTCAAACTTTATGTCACCCAGTAGCATAGAGACAACCTTTATGTCATAAATTTAGAGTTGACTAATGGAGTCAACCGTTGTCACACAGTAAGCGATGGGTAATGGAGTCAACCTGTATGTCACACAGTAACAGATGACTAATGCAGTCAACATGTTATGTCATACAGTAAGAAATGACTAATTGATTGAACCTTTATGTCACACAGTAATACATGAATAATGTAAATAACCTTTATGTTACACAGTAAATGTCAACCTGTATGTCACACAGTAATAGATGACCAATGGAGTCTATCTTTATGTCACACAGTAAGAGATGAGTATTGGTGTCAACCTTTACGTCACCTTTATATCATACAGTTAGAGTTGACTAATGGAGTCAAACTTTATGTCATACAGTAAGAGATGACTTATGGAATCATCCTTTGTCACACAGTAAGCAATGGGTAATGGAGTCAACCTTTATGTCACACAGTAAGAGATGGGTAATGTAGTCAATCATTATATCACATCGTTAGAGATGGGTAATGGAATCCGCCTTTATGTCACACAGTAAGAAACGGGTAATGGAAAAAACCTTTATGTCACACAGTAAGTGGTGGGTAATGGAATCGACCTTTATGTCACGCAGTAAGAAACGGGTAATGGAATTAACCTTTCTGTCACACAGTAAGAAACGGATAATGGAATCACCCTTTATGTCACACAGTAAGAGATGGGTAATGGAATTAACCTTTATGTCACACAGTAAGAGATGGGTAATGGAATCAACATGCTATGTCACGCAGTAAGAAACGGGTAATGGAATTAACCTTTCTGTCACACAGTAAGAAACGGATAATGGAATCACCCTTTATGTCACACAGTAAGAGATGGGTAATGGAATTAACCTTTATGTCACACAGTAATATAAAAATAATGGAATGACCCAATATGTTACACAGTAAGATATAAACCTATATGTCATACAGTAACAGATGGCCAATGGTGTCAACCTTTATGTCATACAGTAAGAAAGTCAACCTTTATGTCATACAGTTAGAGATGACTTATGGAATCAACCTTTGTCACACAGTAAGCAATGGGTAATGGAGTCAACCTTTATGTCACACAGTAAGAGATGGGTAATGGAATCAACCTTTATGCCACACAGTAAGAGATGGGTAATGTAGTCAATCATTATATCACATCCTAAGAGATGGGTAATGGAATCAGCCTTTATGTCACACAGTAAGAAATGGGTAATGGAATTAACCTTTTTGTCACACAGTAAGAAACAGCCACACAGTAAGAGATGGGTAATGTAGTCAATCATTATATCACATCCTAAGAGATGGGTAATGGAATCAGCCTTTATGTCACACAGTAAGAAACGGGTAATGGAAAAAACCTTTATGTCACACAGTAAGTGATGGGTAATGGAATCAGCCTTTATGTCACGCAGTAAGAAACGGGTAATGGAATTAATCTTTCTGTCACACAATAAGAAACGGATAATGGAATCACCCTTTATGTCACACAGTGAGAGATGGGTAATGGAATTAACCTTTATGTCACACAGTAAGAGATGGGTAATGGAATCACCCTTTATGTCACACAGTAAGAAATGGGTAATGGAATTAACCTTTTTGTCACACAGTAAGAAACAGGTAACGGAATCACCCTTTATGTCACACAGTAAGAGATGGGTAATGGAATTAACCTTTATGTCATACAGTTAGAGATGACTAATGGAATCAAACTTTGTCACACAGAAAGCAATGGGTAATGGAGTCAACCTTTATGTCACACAGTAAGAGATGGGAAATGGAATCACCCTTTATGCCACACAGTTAAAGATGGGTAATGTAGTCAAACATTATATCACATCGTAAGAGATGGGTAATGGAATTAACCTTTATGTCACACAGTAAGAGAACGGTAATGGAGACACCCATTATTTCGCACACTTAGAGATGGGTAATGGAAAAAAACCTTTATGTCATGCAGTAATGGTGAAAGTGTGATTTTTTTAAAACAATCTGATATTTCTTTCCCTTATTGATTTCATCTATTATTTGTACATTGGATTGTGACCCTAACAAAGCATGTTGCCACTGAGAACGGCTTTAAAAAGTGTGATTTTGTTATTAAAAATCTGACATTTATTTTCAGGATATTACCCTTACTGATTTCATCTTTATTTTGCACATCGTTTCACACCTAAACTTTTACAGAATTATAGTAGAGAATGATTGTGACGATGTATGTCGTACTAACCTGCAAAGAATCTTAATGGCTAAAGTTTACTTTTTGTGCTGGTATAAAGCTATAATTTACTGATAACTCGTTGACAGACTGAAGCCATGCACAATGTACAAAACAAGACTGCAACCAATATACTGGTACACAGTAGCTCTTACCTGAAGTAGATGATTGTGCCAGTTTCATGCAAATATCTAAGAAACAGATCCAGTTCTTCACTTTTTTCTA
This sequence comes from Unio pictorum, assembly GCA_030141615.1. Lineage (NCBI taxonomy): Eukaryota > Metazoa > Mollusca > Bivalvia > Unionida > Unionidae > Unio > Unio pictorum. The sequence continues at coordinate 2,575,313 of JARLTB010000228.1, forward strand.
TTGGGACAGTTCCTTCCTTGTTAAGTTTCTCCACATCTTCACGAGAAATCACCTGTAATTAAAAGATGGTAAATACTGCTGTTGGATTGAATTGCTGAACTTGAAAAATAAATTTTATATGTAGCAATCTGGGTTTTTTTTATTAATACACATCTTTTTTGACCTTGACAATATCAATATTCAGGTAGGTACAGGCATTCAAATTTGACCATGCTTTTTTATCCAAACTAGCTGTACACTGTCAGATTTATTACCTTAGTCATGTGTCAAAAATCCTACATCCATCAACAGCTGGAAGAGTTTCAGAGCTCACAGACATGTTTTTAGACACAGGTCCAGGGCTGGTGACTAAACAAATATCACAAGCCACAAGTAAAAACTACTCAATCCCATTGATGATTTACATATGCCAAAAATCAGAAACACAATCATATTAGATTGACTTGTGTGATTATTTGGATCGCACAAAATTTCATGCAATCACTTCCTCCAACTCCCGAGGTCAGCTAATGTCTAATTCATCTAACAATATCATTCTAACGAAGCAGATTGAATTTGTATTTATTTGCGTCTGAAGGACGTCTTGAGTGATTCAGTTTTTGTTTACACTTTAACGTCGTTCATAGAGTTTGAAGCCTTCAATAGACGTATGATAAGTAGCTATCTTTCTAATGGTAAATTCATGAAGATAAATATTGTTTAATTTGCTAGTCTTCAACAAGTGGGAAGAAGGAATTTAGAAATCATATATTCCAACTTTCTTTACACACAAGTATGATTTGTTTGGCTACCACTTAAAATATGAAGTGAGTTACATAAACTTACCTTTTTGAATGTCCCTGATGTTGATTTTGTATGTTTTTCAAATTCCTTCTTTCCACTTTTTCCTATCTTGTAACCTAATAATGTTAATTGTTAATTCATTAACTTTCTGCCATATCAACTCTACACATCTTTAACCTTTTGCTTGCAATACAATCCCTTTAATCATGATTAACAAATTAATATATAAGATTGCAAGCAAGATCTTGGTAGACAATAATCATGGCCATGTTTAAAAGTTTACACAGTTTTAAATTGTGTGATGTAAATACAAACCTTCAATCCAGCAGCCTTAAGCCTCATCAGCTCTTGTTCCAAGGTCAGCCAACGGGCTGGTATCTGCTCTCCCCAGTATTGCTGCTGTGATGCTACTTCAACAATTTTCCTCTTCAAATCTTCCAATTTTCTGTCTACAACAGTGTTGTCAATGGCAAAATCCTCATCTATCAAGTGAAACCTGGTAGGTTTGTCTTTCAGATACGAACGGATCTCCCTAAAGTATCTCTTACATATCTCATGAGGTTTGCCCTAAAAAGAAAATGAAACATGCCAAAAAATGAATAAAGGCAAATGCACCTATTTTTCACTGACTGCTGAGAATTTGCATGAATATTCATAAGTTTGGTGTTTTCAGCCAGAAAATATTAATTGTCTTTGATTTATGAACAAGACAGGAAACATAATCATATCTATTTTAAAGTTATTTTCTTGTAAATCTTATCGTACTTGTGTTTCCTCATTCACTCATTTTGTGCATCTTAATTTAAAAAAATTTCAAAACATTCTTATTTTTAAATGGGATACAATACAACTCACTGGACTGATTTCTCTGAAAAGCTGTCTACATGCCAACTAGCTATATGGTTTGTTTATATAAAGGCCATTGTAATAATAATAATAACCAGTCTAAATGCAGGTTAGCTATAAGTTTGGGTTATATGAAGACCATTTAATAATAATAACCAGTCTACAAGCTTAGTAGCTTTATGACTTGGTTATATAAAGACCATTTTAATAATAATAACCAGTCTGCTATATGTTTTGGTTATATGAAGGACCTTTAATAATAATAATTAGTCTTCTATATATTTTGGTTATATGAAGGCCATTTCAAATGTAATAACCAGTCTGCTATATGTTTTGGTTATATGAAGGACCTTAAATAATAATAACCAGTCTTCTATATGTTTCGGTTATATGAAGGCAGTTTCAATAATAATAACCAGCTCCCTGTGATATATTTTTGTTATATGAAGGACCTTCGAATAATAATAAGTGTGCTATATGTTTTGGTGACATGAATAACCTTTGAATAATACTATTGAGTCTGCTGTATGTTTTAGTTAAATATAGGACCTTTTAATAATAATAACCAGTCTACATACAGACTATCAATATGTTTTGTTTATATAGCGGCCATTTAAAAAATAATCAAATTAGTATACCTAAAGAAATAAAATGACCAAAATACAAGAGTTGTTTTAAGGCGTTTCAAAAATATATTTTCAATTTAGCGGCTTGTACTTAAACTTTCTTAACTAATCTGAACTATTATTCTCCTTGTCTGAATTATTTGATTAGTAATCAATCATTTATATACATCATATTGCAGATATAAAGAAATACTATTTAATATAAATCATTTATATTAATGTGTAAAGTTTAAAAAATTAAGTAGATCACCTTTACTTACAGCAATGCTAGAGACTAAAGAAGGCCTAATATTGTTCACCTGGATTTCATAGATTAATAAAGACATTTTCACGCATGACAATTGTCATTTTATGGTTTATATAATATATGCCTATTTATCAAGTTTAATGAATGGCAAACGCAGCTTCATATCATAGGCTGCATTGACCATGTCGACAAATGAGCTAATAACCTAGACAGCTATTCATGTATCAATCTTCAAATATCATTATAATAATTTATGTGGATGTCTATCTTACTAAATTAAATGTTTGTGCAATCTTGTAATTCAGTCTATATTCTCTCTCAGACATTAACCAAATAACCTATTAGCACATGCTTAATTAGAACTTCTTATTTTAATATATGCAACTGAAAATTCAAAACTGCTTTAGTCTGACTGACTTGAGTCTTGTCACACAGCAGAGTTACAGGCAACACATTATTGGTAATATAATGGCTGAATCTATACCAGTCACATAGCTGAGTTACAATGGACACATTATTATAAAGACTGAACCTAGTCCTATCGCTGAGATGGGTTAGCAGGGATGCATGATTATTAATAAGACTGAATCTAGTCCAGTCATACAGCTGAGTTGCAATATACACATTATTGGAATTATAATGGCTGAATCTATATATTCAGATATGTATATGGCTTGTATCATTTGACTGAGTCTTCCTCAAATGATACCCTGTATAGCCATTTGGATAGTATCATTTGGCTGGGTCTGGGTCTTTCTCATACCCTTTATAGTCATCTGGCTTGTAGCATACCCTGTATATATATATATATATATATATATATATATATATATATATATATATATATATATATATATATATATATATATATATATATATATATATATATGGCATGTGTCATTTGGCTGGGTCTTGCTCATACTCTGTATTTCCATAAGGCTCGTATCATTTAGCTGGATGTTATTCATGTCGTGTATAGCCATAAGGCTTGTGTCATCTGGTTGGGAGTTATTCATGCGATGTATAGCCATAAGGCTTGTGTCATTTGGATAGATCTTGTTCATAGTCATGTAAAGCCATTTTAACAGTGGGGGATAATCATGAGACAAATCATAGTCACTGTATCCACTATTTCGGAGGGACAGTGAGGGATAATAATGACAAGTCAACAGTAAACTCTTGGCTTTTTGAACCCCCTAAATGGCCATAATTCCATCAGTTCTATCGTCCCCATCTGCATGAAATCTTGTAAAGAAATAGCACCCAATATCTCTAGCTTTGGAGTAGGTCTCAGCCAGGTCACAATGGGCCATCAGCTGGGTAGATCTTTCTGATGAACAAACAGCTGGAGGATACAAATCAACAAATTAAAAAGAGTTTTAAGTGGCCACTGTAGCAACCATACTGGATGTCTATGTAGCACAATTTTCATTTGCAACTACACACCATAACTGATTTAGAAAGAACTTCATGCTGATAACATAGGAAAAGCAGAAAGTAAATATTAAAAATAAATTCTGTTTTACTGAGAACACTTACCTGGTCACATTAATGCATGGAATATAAGCCAGCTCCTTCCCAAATCCAGTCCTACAAAAATGAAAATTCTTCTTTTGTCTCAGAAAAAGGGCAATAACTCTTGGCAATTACATTCACTTGATACCTCCAAGTGTCACTTGTTTTTAAGCTGAATGACAACAACAAAAAATGAGGATGCGTGCATAGCTTGATGGCTGGGAAGATTTTTTAAGTAATTTGGGTAAGTATTCTCAAAGAAATAATATACTTAAAAAATGTTTCTCCTTCAAATATGCTCTCTGCTCACATAAATTTAAGAGAATATGTAACAGAAGGAAACAATGCTGAGCATAGGACATCTACCTTAGGTAATCTTCCAAGACATCTACCTCAGGTAATCTTTCATGGAATGGTGGTTGGGTTTCCCATGTAAATGATAATTCCTTATCCTGATTTGATAATCAGCACAACCTTTGGTAACATGATCTGTAACTCCTATCTCCAGTTAAGATGATGATTATTGAAGCAAAAAGATGTTTAAGCTGACTGCCATAGCAACCATATTGAATGTGTGAGCAGTATTATTTAGGACCATCTAGACATCATACAAATAATTTTGGTAAAATATATATCTTCATGTGACTTTCCATTCAGAAGATTTGTGATAACAAAATTTAAAAGATATCTACAGTGAGAGGTATCATTAGGATTTTAAAACTAGGAGTCGTGGACTCCCATTTTGGTAAAAATAAGAGCCCCACCAGCAAAAGATGCAGTCCCTGTCCAGAAAATGTTGAAATTTGCAGATTCGAAGAACGTTTGGTTGTCACTGAATTTAATTTCCAGTTTTTATAACAATGACATGCACAACTGTGTCAGCCTATTCTGCACATCTGGTATATCTGCACAAAGATACATCATTTCTGTAAACATTAGATCGCATGGCGTTTTTGTTGATAATTCAATTTTTAGCTGAAGGTCCCAATAAATGTATTTAATTTCCATAGCCTGCTGCATAAACACTACAATTTTTAAAGCCATTTGCAGAATAGGCCACCATATCTCAAGTCATGGAAAAATTGGGGTGATATCACCCTTTTGTCCAAACTTAGTATTATTTTGAATATAATATTCTGTTGAGAATTGTCGCTTTTCAATTAGTAAGAATTGCAGAATTTTTAGTTTATTTGGTGAACTGAGATGAGCAGAAAAGCATGACAGCATTGTAAAGCTTGTAGTCCTTCAGGGTGAGACTGAATTTTGTCAATCCAAGGAATGGTCGTATTTTAAACACTAAGCCAGGCATCACACACTTTCTTAAACTTTGCGACTATTCCATCCCAACTTTACTTCTCTGGATCCTCTCTGTCTCTGAATTTAGTCATTGTAAATTTCATCACATTTTCTGACTCAATCTGCTAGTCGAAGTCTTTGAATATGCCACCCAGCAGTTGCAACATGTTCGTTTGATGTACTCTAATAAATAGAACAGGCAAATCATGGGGTATTTTAACCACTGAATTCTGTCACAGCTAAATAGAAAAAGTAATCAACATATTCTCACTCAGGAGGTTGCTGAAGTAGGACTGGCAAATATTTGAATTTGCCACCCAGCTATTTGCATACATATGGAGAACTCCTGCATGGGTGATTGTCTGCATCCCAGGTCACATATTTGCACCCAAATACGTGTAATGAAGCGTTTCCGTACTGAATTTCCAAATTATTTTTAGCTTCAACATCAGTATGAGATGAACATTCTATCAGGAGAACTAGCAATAACGAGAATTTCAGGATGGCCAATGTAGCTGCTATACTTAATGTCTGAGGAGCAGAATTTTAAAATATCTAGTCCATGGCAAGAATATATGTTTCAGAATCCCCATGTAGCTCGGGAACAGTAATGATATCAAACTTACAGACGGACAATGGACAACAGGTCATCACATAAGATCTTGTTATCAACAACAAGCAGATAAAAAGAGACCTAAAATAAAAACTTGTAACATTGATATTAATGGTCTCAATTGTACCTGTGAAATTTGATCCACATGTGTTCCAACCAAAATGACTGGGGGGCTGTCAGCTTCAGGAGATGATGCACATGAATGTATTGAGTTTAGCCAAACCTCAACTAGCTCTGAAAATAAATCAAACACAATAGATTGAATGGCATAGTATTTGATTTTCTCAGAATCAATAGCTGTTTATGTAAGTAAATTAAATTTCTGTACAAAATCAATTTTCCTTTTTCAGTAATAATTACCTTAAGCTTTGAATTTTGTAACCATAACATGTTTATTTTTTTTTGCTTATCCTAATCACAAGCAACTCACACAATTTGGTCCAAGTCTGCATTGTAGAATGAATGTTGTTCAGAAACCATTTTGTTCTCCTCTTTGTCACAGTAACTGCATCCTTTGACCGTTTGACTATAAAATCAACAGGAATCTTCCTTATCTTAAATGTTCGCCATACACGAAGTCTAAGTGAGGTATGCAACATAGAGCTGATATCATTGTTCAGAGATACACTAATGATGATATTTATTTCTTGGCCATGACCTGCATTTCTTAGTGCTGATAATCAGATCATTTAATAATGGTTCAGTCAATTCAGACAAATCAAAATGTTTATAAATGCTCTCCTTTTATTTATATTAGCTCTTCCTTCCAGTGTGGAATAAATCTGTAATCTGACTGTATTACTGTGGAAAGTAAATATGAACAATGAGTTCATGTATTTCTTTTTGGCAGTGAAGTAGTAGATCAGAACTTACCATGAACTTGGCAATCCATTATCCCTTTGCTATCAAAATAACAGTCATCAGCTACAAGATCAGTGACCTGTCCACTAACATCAGAAACCAAGAGGTATATCGCTCTTCTTGTCAGAAATGTTTGGTGTGTCGTGTAGAATGCATACTGGCCTGCAAAGTCCCAAATTGTCAGAAGTGACTTTTCGCCAGTACCTTCTATTGTATTAACATTATCTTTCAACAATTTTATCATGGCTATCGTGTTTGTTTTAGACCGGGTAGGCTTCTTTTGAACTACAGCTGAAGAAGATTCTTCTTGCTGATGAGCAGTGGATTCTTCATGCTGATTAGTGGCAGATGAAAGATCTTGGTCAATGTCCTTCTCAGAAGAATGATGGTGTAGTACTTCAGCATTCTGGTCTTTAACAGCAGCATGACTATCTTCAAGACTCTCAGTTCTGTCTTCTTCTAAAGGGTTTAGGACTAATTCATCACTGACCTTGCCCGCCACTGAGTGTTGTTCATTCAGGACTTTAGCAATACGCTGAAGTCGATAATCCTGTCCCATGTCTGAAAACAAAAGAAGCAAGGCATACAATTGAATACTGATTTGCATTCCCGACTCTAAATGGCGATAAAAATGTAAATTAGACTAAAATAAAATAATATGTGGTTCTAGTAATGACATGGAAACAAGAGGGCATTTATAGTCTTTATAATATATTTATATCATCTTACTTCCTATCATAGTTTCCATTCTAAAGTCACTTGTCTCGATGTGAAACACAGGGCATGACTGTGTGTAAAGATGAAGACTTGTTATGTGGTCAAGACCATCTAAATTCAGTAGACTGGGTTACTGGAACCACACATATTATTTTTATGTCTATTGACACACTCGACTGTCTCATACACATACAGACTAACTAGTGCTTCTTTCTGAGGAACTACATAAACTTTGGCAAAATGATACTAGTCGGGTAAGAATAATATATTGGATGTAGACAAGGTGAGATATGGTAAGCAGATAGAATACATGTGTTCCAGTAGAAAAATTCTAAATAATGAAAAATCATTAACAAAGTGATAGAATATTTTTTAAGAACACAGTCTTAACATTGTGCGAGTAGATTTCCATATTGGTTTTGAAGATACAAATACTGGATGGAGCCCAGAGTGGTCTAAATCGGTTGCCGTTACGGTTCACTGCGGTCTCACTTCTGTCTGCGTGGGTTCGAGTCTAAGATTCGGCTAATGTAGTTATGTGAGAAAGCTTGCCAGTAGCTTTCCGTGGGTCGGTGGTTCTTAACAGGGATTTCCCAGGTTTTTCCTCCACCAATAATACTTGCCGCCATGTATAGCCTATCGTGTGCAGAAAAATGGCGTTAAACCCTAACACAACAACAACAAATGCTGGACACACATGCCTGAGTGCTGCTTTTATAGTATACATGTTTTTTTTATACCAAGACCTCACCAGAAGTATATTGGTTTAATACTATCTGCAACATCTTAAGACTCTTCTTTTCAAAGATATGTCTTCATATCTTCCTTATCCATGATCACCCTATACTACCAAACAAGTCTGGCCTGCGATCACTTATTGTCCATATCACCAGATGAGATCAGGGTGAGGCACCTCAGCAGTATAATATTTACAACACTAAGTCATTTTCGTGAACTACTGTTTCACTTGTTGTTAATTTGGAACCTGTTGCTGATAACTATTAGTTTTCTTGCACATCTTTTAACTTTATACCCCTTTAACCTATTCCCACACTACAATCCCTTTGATTATAAAAGCACTACATATTTCCACTCAGCAATATGGATCTATTCATATCGGTTGGACATCAGGTTTTCAAAATGAAAAGGTTTAATGCTAGACAGTAGCATATAAATTGTTTTGCTACTATTAAAACATTAATTATATACTTCTGAATGGTGTATTAAACTATAAATATAAGGAATCAACGCTGATTTACAAACACTAACAGAGGCAAGCATTTCTTCTACAAGAATACGATACATGTACATTCATTAATTCACGAATGCCATATCAGTGTGTCAGGAAAGGGTATCCTACTTTGAGACTGCTGGCATATTTCTGTGCTACGTTGATGTAATGTCAGTGAGATATATTTGGATATTATACATGTTGAGTGATTGATCTTTTGTCTGCAGTGTGGCAGTTAATAGTGATGTCTATCACTTGGACACCATGCCGCAGACATGTAGCATGATGTCCCACCCAGGTACATTATCCTGACACCAGGCCGACCAGTACTAACACTTTACTTCTTAATGCTGAGTGCTAAACCAGACAGATGTTAGTACAATTTTTATTTCTTTGGTATGACTTGGCTGGTGATCAAATGCATGACCTCCCATGTTTTAGGCGGATGCTTTAACTACTAGGCCACTGGAGTGGACTGTACTTGTTGAAATTGTACATTAAAATTGGGTAAAATAATTTTGCTAGACTAAATATCAGCTTCTGAAAGTGCAATAAATGAATTACTAAATACATACAATGTAAAATAATTATTTACTTTGTTTGCAATTTATCTTTGAAATTCAGAAACTGAAAATGAATGAATGTTCAAATAAACCTTTTGAATATTGATTTGCAATGGCATGAATGAAACAACCTTCCCTAAGTCCATGCATGCAGAGGACTAAAAAATTTAAAAGCAGGAAAGCAATCTGTGTAAATATGCAATGACAGAAAGAAAAAAAGAATACATATATAATATTGAAATATAGCTTTGGAAAAAGAGCAAACTGTGATAAACATGCCACACATGCAAAAGGTAAATGGTGCGAAATAGTCATCTGTAAGAACTGGAAAAGTACTTTGACACTAAAAGAATAGAGAAAAGTGATGAGCCAGTTTTACTATGTTGTTACAAAAAAGTCCACGGGATAGTGGCCTGTCTGTCAGCAACTCCAATATACATATGACCTACAAGGTCGTTGGCAATAGTTGCATTAGATGTACGAAAATAAAATTCATCAAATTATCAGAAGGGTTAAATAGGAAGGGATCGGAGGAAACACGTGTATATTGAGGCCTGTAGGAAATGAAACTACAATACAAGATGGGAAATAATCAATAGTATTATAAATGCTAGAGTTAAAGAACCAGTAACCATCATGAGAAAAATCAAAAAGAAAACAGAAGAACTACATATATCAGATTTACCCTCGGAAATCCCACTAGAAAGCGCAGTTGGGAGCTTTGAAAATTTCATATCAATGTTACAAAGACTAGAATAGATACACACCCATTATACCCCATAACAATAGAATGAGACAAATTCAAATAAAAAAGGCAAGATCAAAACAATTTAATGGAACTTTTTTACATAGTCTCCTGGTAACAAAGTTGTATAGAAGATGCATACATAACATGAAATGATGCCCCTTCCCCAACCCGAAAAACCTTTTGAATTTTTAACTTTGGATATGGTGTGAGTAGACTGTGAATCCAATCAATCCCCAAGAAACTTGTGTTGTAAAACTCTTGTATACCAGCTGAATACTTAATAGCTTTGATAGTTAGAGAAAGAGCTTACCCATAACAAAACTTATTTCTATACTTGGTGTATTTTGGTATTCATACGAATGACCTCATTCATTTTGTTCTTTTCTCAAATGAGATCTCCATTTGTAATATGTTTTTGTCATTTGTTGTTCTGTAGTGTAGTCATATCATTATAGATGGTGTAAAGCGCTTAGAGATTTTAAAGATTAGGCGCTATACATTGTCATCATTATTATTATTATTAATGGTGTACAATGGTACTATACACAAAAACGTAGTTGGGAAAGGAGAGTTTTGTTTCGATGGCAGTTATAATATTCGAGATCTCTTTTAGTAATAGTAATAACATTACTAATAATAACAACAATAATAATAAGAATATAATAGTAAAATAATAACAGTAATAATATTAATAATAACAATACAATATTTAAAAAAAAAATATTATTTAGTCCTTAACTTAGCAACAGCACACAGGCTTAGGATTGAATACATTTCTTTGTAACCATAATTAATAGTAGATATCAAAATATTATTGTCCTGCTCAATCTTAACGAATCCTTCCCACAAAGCAATTGAACACAAAATAACATTAGCCAGCCATTGCACTAATAAAATTATGAAAACTAATAGACAGAAAATTTACCAGCCTTGGGATAGTGGACTAGCAACAGTTCTTTTTTTATCCATGGTTAAGAATAATTACCAATACACATACACACATATATGGGCACACAAATGAGCACATACAATCCTTCTAACCTGAACCCCAAGGCAATTCTACCAAGGCTTATATGGTGTTAGTACGAATACCACTCACCATGGAGCTATGTTACAAAGCAGGTTAGCATACAACAGGATGCAAGCAGTATATAGATTTGTGCAAGTAAATGAAGGAAGACAAAGCAAATATTTAAAGTACAATAATTAAATACAAGAACATACACAATGTGCTAACATACCAAATACTTGTAGTAAAAGTTAAATATCATGATTTAAAAGCTCCACCTTGTTGTGTACATGTGAAAGTAGTGAATGAGGTGTAACAGTTAGTTCTTCAAGTACAACTTCTTGAAATTCTGTCGTTTCTGTGTGTAAAGTGTCCTTATATTAGCCCCGTGACCTTGCCCCCCAAAAATAAACCTTCTAAACCAGAAAGTGATAAGTTAGGTCTGTTCCTTGCCCAAAATGCAAACTACTTACAAAATTTGGTAACATTAGATAGTGCAAAACTTTGTTATTGTCAAGAAGTGAAATAGAAATGGTTGGACAGAAAACAGTTCAACATGATACATTTCACCTTCTGGCATTTGCATAAATACAGAGTGGTAGATCATTAATGAGTATATATGCCACATACCTTTTGTTCGCCTTGTCCATTCATGGGTCGACAAAGAAACATCGCAGCAATTGACATACACATCTATGCCCTCTGTACAAAGTCTGTCGGAAATGTTTACCTCCTCTCCAAGAAGACGCTTGACTAGGGTTGTCTTACCTACACCCATGTGTCCGACAACCATAATACGTATGCTGTGTACAGTCTCCTTTCCGTCTTTTAGAGCCTCTTCAAAAAGTTGGATGGACCTGTCATCCATTTTCAAAATTTCTATTGGAACACCTGTTCATATAATGGATTAGTTATGTAGATATACATGTATTTTATCAACAATGATGCAGATTTTTAAAGAAACATATGGATCTGATACTTTAGATAGCTAAACCGGAGTATTCACGCCATATCATTGTTAACCATGTCTGCAACATTAACACATCTTTTGCAAATACAACTCATCATGCATACATTTTTGGTGTCTAATTGCACAAATGAAAATTAAACCACAACTTTTAAATATCAAATAAGATTAAAACAGAGATCAAATTTTATAATTTATATAGCAGACTCAACAGGAAACAAATAAGATTCTGTTCTTCGCTTACTATTTGTTTCTGAAAGATGGGCAGGTTTTATGGAGAAGTTATTTACATTTGCACCATGCGTAACGCGGTGAAATGTTATCATTCCTTAATACTATTTTAATGTACTAAAATTAATTTACCTGTGATAATTATGAAAATTAGTCACCATCTAAGGCAATAGCTGATCAAAAATATACAATGCGTTCAAAGTGCACTACTCCTGATTAGTTTTAAAGAACAGTGAATTTTGTCGAGAATAGGCTATATAGTACATACCTTTTTCAACAAATGTTATGATATTTTGTAATTTCTAGTTTATGCTTGACGGAAGTGAAAACGACAACAAAGAGCAAGCAAGGCCAGCAATCTGCATTTTGTCCATCACAAAATACATACATGACTCTGGCCAAAATACGGAGAATTACATTTTCTTTAAATAATTTGAAATTTAATTACTTTAAAGGTTAGCTTTAATTATATAACACCTATAATATACCGTTGTTTTTTTAAAAAAATAATATTTTAAAGTGCAATTAGAATTTATGGGCAAATTTTAAGCAATATGAACCCATGTGGCAGTAACCCTACTTGTGGACGGGTACTAAAATGCTTCTATATGTATTAATCATGTACAAAACTGTCCTCACCTTAACAAATATTTGTAAGTCATATTTGAATGAATGACCTATATAGTGACAACAATTGAACAAAGAATATGTAATGTACTAGACATTGATAATATATTTCAAATTGATATTGCAAATTTAAATAATTCCCCTTATATACATGTATATATATATATATATATATATATATATATATATATATATATATATATATATATATAATCTTATATAACACAATAGTGAGATTCATATGGGTAATCTAAGCCATTTTTGTCACTGATTTTTTTTCCTTCAGATCATTGGGGTATTTATTTTAATATCAATCTGGCATGTCACAATTAATATAAATAATTATTTCAACATCCAACCTTTTAATTTTAATACAAATGTCGGCCGTTATTTTACAATATTACTTTACAACATTATTTCAATAATCTTTCGCCATATTCATTTATCTAAGCACTACCTCTATTTTCAGCCTCGTCTGTTTCGGTTTTCAATATAAGAACACAGCATCATTCAACGAAAACGAGAAACGATCATAGTAAATATAACGCGCAATGTACACAGTAGAATATCCAAAATGGTTTTGGTTTTTATATTGGTTTATTTTTATACTTAACTGTCAAGCTATCTTGTTATCCGATTTGACTTTTGTTCGTTGATAAATCCATTCCAACCCACCCACCCCCACCCCCCTGCAACATTATCAAAGAACCGCTCCATACACACGAATGTTACCAACACAAAATACTTGGGAATTTCAGACGTTAAACGAGATCCGGTCGCGTGCATGTCGCCTGCAATTATATGTCGTCTGTAAAAATGTATCAATGAAAGCGCCACCTTCTTGAGAAATGTGCATTGCCATGAACTGGTGATGATGCGAGCTTTGCAGCTAAGCAGCCATTGTGATAGTCGATACAAATTTAATATTTTTAATTGAAAATTATGTAGTGGCAACCAAGTTGTTGACGACATAGCAAAAAGTAATGAATATAAATGACTATAATACAATTTGTAATAATATTTAAAATAACAAAAATATTTTATTTATTTTAAAAATTGATAAATATGACCATGCACGATGAATTTGATATTTTAAGACTCTCAGAATAATAAAATAATATTGATTCCACTTTTATTTTATTTTAAATCTATTATATATGTTTGTCTTAAAATAGAGTTATGACTATAATATTCATAAATCATATTTTGGGCAAAAATATGAATTATTAAATGTAAATAAATGAAGTATGTAGTTTACGTTGTGGTGTGATGTAAAATAAAAAAGAATTACCTGGCTGATGTAAAGACTCCATTTTGTAAACAGTTATCACATTACTGTTTTCGCTTGTGGTGTAAAGTAATCCATGCTGGTCATCATAGAATATTCCATACGGTGTTGATGACACTGTGTGTATGGTCACTAGTTGACCGCTGTCTGTCAGCTGATGAATTCTGTTAGAGTTGAAGTCACACACGTATACATAATCCCTGTCAGCCATTATTGACCACGGTATTTTTAATTCCTGGTGTTGATACAAAAACTTTTTTTTGCTTGGTTTAAAAATATCATAAGCATAAACACCTTGAGTAATGGGGTCACCAGTCCAACACGAGATGTACAAGGTGTTAGCTTTGATGGCAATGTGAGTCCTTAACCCTTTACAGATGTCACTAATTGAGTCCAGACGTCCATTTCTAATCCATAAAATTCCCCAACACAACATAAAGTCTTTCTCACCGTAGTCTTTTTTCATACCACTGACAATGAGTTTGTCTGATTTCCATTTTGCCAATGAATGACATTGACAAATATGAAATCCCGTCTTTAAAGTTTTGACGAGTTTTACATCATGTATCGATTTCAATGACAGGATTACAACCGTACCGTTAGCCAGACACACAGCGACTTCATTCTTGCTAATAAGACAGACATCATAGGGATCGTCATCCAGCCAGTGTGATGTAATCAGTTTGCCATCATGACCATTGTTAACCTGGAGATTCCTCGCATTCCAGTCTACGACTAGCAACATGCCGTCAATCATCACAACGCCATTGTAGTAGACGGGTGTACGGCCGGCTGTGGATAAAACATAACTTACATCAGGATACGGAATACACAAAATAGGGACATATATACTTTTCGTAAACAATGCCAATCAAACGTAAATAAATCTATATATATATTTCTGACCTAAAACAATTACATAGTGTCATAAAATATAGACATTCACATTTAGTAAAGAACGCTATATGCGTTTTTACACATCTATATATCTATTTCTGACTTAAAGCATTCGTAATTTTACACACCACCACCATTATTGTTATAGTCGTATATTTTGTATTAATATTACTATTCGTTCCTCAAAATGACTAAATCATGTCACACGAAGTTTTCAAAAAGAATATCATATTTTTAGCTACATGGAATGACGATGACCTGAATATCTAACATGTTAAACTAAAGATATTAAAATTTTGCTATGATATGTAGAACGAACTATAAACAATACGTTAGAGTCAAAAATGATAAAGATAAATCAGAATAGAGTAGGGCTAAAGGTTAGCTGTGATTTTACGTTAGTTGCAAGTAACTTCTATTAATTACCATATGTGATTGTAACTACAACTAACACAAATAATATAAATTGTATTAAAATAATATTATTTTCTTGTATATTGTAGATGCTACTTTCTACTGTTTTGTAACTATTACATTAAAAAATATAACTGAATTGCTCAGAATAAAGTAGGGTTAATGGGGTAGGGGTGATTCTACATATATTTCAAATAACTCACGACAATTACCAATGTGATATGTGGACCAAATATTTATATAAACAACGTGAGATGATAGTCCGATGTCTATCCCCACCCTGAAAAAGTACACCCTGAGTCATATCAATTATTGAGATCACCAACTAACAAATATAATACAGAACTTCTCGACATGCACTTACAAGGTATTTCATCACTACTCCTGTACAGCAATTTTTAAACTTTTGAGACTATCAAATTATACCCATGTAAACAATTGCTTGCACTACAAGACAAATTAATTAATGCATGCAACTTATTATCAAGACATGAACCACCCGAACTCCAATGAACTTTTTGGACCATACCTAATAACTTGAAATTATTGAGATCCCAGCCATATAACCATGCATACGTCTACAGTGCATGAAAATACAAACTAATATATGCAACCTGTGTCCTAAGTCCTGTGTTTTTATGCCCTTGGATCAAGCTCGTGCGTCATTCATTAAAAACGATCGATTTCCGCTCCGTACAACAAACTATAAACATCTGCTATTCAAAATTGCATATATACACTACCCTGATTATCTCAATGAAAATCCTTTCTCCATGTAAACGTCTGCACTCTCCAGTTTATGTCGTCTGCTACTGAATCGAACGCCGATGTTTACAACACTAATTCTAACACTCATTCGGAATACAATACAGAGTCTTGGCGTATTAATACAAACCCGCGTTTAGTTGTTAACCTCGAGACCTTGTGATCTACAATAATCAATAAACAGGAACCAAACTAATGACTTCCGGTTTGTTCGAAGGTGCTCAGTTGGGGTAACCAAATATTAGTTGACATCCAGTGTCTTCGTTTTGATGGCGATGATAAATCTAGTTGAGAAGAGTACAGACCGGCTAAATCTAGCAGATTTGCAAGATAACTATTTATGCGGGTATAATATGATATCATTGTACTGTTGGCTAGTGAAAATCCTATGGGTGTTTAGCCCTGTACTCATCAGCTGATCGAATTAGATCGTGTGGGTGTGAAAAATAATACATGCAAATATAAACTTTAGCAATATCAATCAGAGATAGTACAATAATTACCAGTTGTCTACGACTTCCGCATAGATAGTAAATGTGGTCATAATAATAAATATCCTTGCAAGGCAAGTGGGTCAACCGATAACGAGACTTCGGAGGTCACCAATGGGTAATAAGAAATCAATTTTGACATAGTCCTGAGAGAGAGAGAGAGAGAGAGAGAGAGAGAGAGAGAGAGAGAGAGAGAGAGAGAGAGAGAGAGAGAGAGAGAGAGAGAGAGAGAGAGAGAGAGAGAGAGAGAGAGAGATAGATAGAGAGAGAGAGAGATAGAGAGAGAGAGGCTTGTTGAGATTAAGAAATCAAAATTTTAAAATATCATAGAATAGACCCAGAATTACCGAATCAGTTTGCTGATATAAAATTTGAACTAGAGTTTGTCAAAGTAACTTCCAATATTCATGACTTTATAAAATTGAATTGATGAGGTAGAACATGCAGTTTTAGTATGATACCATAAGAGAGGTAGAGAGAAAGTAGATATATGTTTTAGGGGCACATGGAGAGCAAATCATAAATCACGTATAAGATATGCAAGCTTCAGTCAAAATAGAAAAACTTGAAGAAAGGCTGGCTACTGAAATTAAAAGAAGCAAAGCAATAAGGTGCATATTTTGTTGTAAGAAGGACCTCTTCAGCGCTCAAGAGAATTTATTTATTTACAAAGTTATTTGATCTTTCTTTTTGGAATCTATCTAGAATATGAATACGTTGAAAATATGTGCTTTGTAGTTAGCTGATACATTACTCTGCTAGATATAAGGACCAAAAGCAATTATAGTGAAATTTGCATATTTTAAGGACAGGGAATAGTTTTAAGCTTGGCCATCATTTTGGTGAAAGGCCTTGAGTGCTTACAAATTCAATGTTGGTCATAAAAAAGCTAGTAACTGTTTGACAGCTTAGTTGTATCTTGAGAGACCAAATAATGGGTTCTTTGACAAAAAATATGCCGATTGAATCTTGAAACTACCATCTAGAGAAATGATTATTTTTGGCTCATATTTTTGTTCATATGGAAAGAGTCGAAAATGGCAAAATACTACGCATAGAAGTAAGCCATACTGTCTATTTACAGTAAAAATAGATTTTGTGGAAGTAAACCATATTTTGTATTTATGGTAGATAATGATTTAGTAGAAGTAAGCCTTACTCTCTATTATGGTAGATATAAATGTAGTAGAAGTAAACCATTCTCTATTTTTTGGTAGATATTGTTTCAGTAGAGGTTGACCATACTTTCGATACAAATTTAGTACAGAAAACTTTTATCGGATGAGCATTGTAAAGTGGGCAGCAGCTTATGTTCTAACATTGTTTCATTTGTCAGTAATTTTGGATTTGTTTACTGCAAAGATGGGTTTATTTTTATATAACTCATTGGTTATTTTTGCATGTATTAAATGTTTTTTGCAATTTAGTGACTAGGCTGAGCACAACTATGGCAATATCTTCATGGCATGTGCAATTGTCTGATACATGTAATTGTATGAGCCCCTTTATTAAATGTTGCCTTTTTACAACCCTTGCCAATGTAATGTGAATCTGTTAGGTTGTATTTTAAAGGAGCGATCCAGTCTTGCTAGAATGAAAGCACTTAAAGAAGTTTCACAACATCACATTGAAGGAAATTTAAAGATATTTGTATACTGTATTGGACTAAATTTCCACATATTTTAGCACAGAATACCAAATTCTAAAGACCAACACCCAAATCAATATCGTTCTAAACGTATTGCACAGTTCCAGATAACATATGCTAAATAAAATTGCATTGTCAGCTATAATCTAAATATAGAAGCATGATACTTATGTAAATAAATTTTTAAAAATTGTATTCTTGGACAATTTAATTTAAAATTTTCTTAACATACTATAATTACAATCATCATCTTCCGATTTCAGGAAATATGTAACATTCTTTTTAAAGTAATACTAATTGATAACTTGTGTTCCAATTTGATACATAGACATGGAGGAACTTTTATTTATAGACATTAATATTTTGAAATAGCCTGATGAGACTTTCATGCCCATTTTAGTAAGTTTTTATAGGTTGAGCATTTGTATATGGATGTAAAGAAGAGTAAGCTAAAATCACTTGAAGTAGACAAATCAAAACATTGTAGACATGCCTATAATACATAGATGATCAGATTGGAATTCATGCCATTATATCAATGTGTCCAATTCTCGAAACAAACCTTCATAACATAATTTTTTGATCCAAAACATGTTTTTATTAATTTAACCTTTTATTGACTTTTAATTCCCTTGTGATTTTCAAGGTTTGTATAGAGTGCTGATTTATTGTAATGTGCTCCACTTTCACATGGAATAAGTTGTTGTTGATGTTTAGGATTTAACGCTATTTTTCATCACACGATAGGCTATACATGGCAGCCAGTATTATTGGTGGAGGAAGAACCTGGGAAAACCCCCGGAAAGAACCAAGGACCCACGAAAAGCTAAATGGCAAGCTTTCTCACATAATTACATTAGCTGAATCTTAGACTCGAACCCAAACAGCCAAAAGTGAGATGGCAGTGATCCATAACAGAGAGCGCTTTAGAACCACTCGGGGGGGTGGGGGGTGGGCTCCCTATGGAATACGATTGAACCTATGTCTGCGTTTCCTAAAATCACTATTGGATGACTTCTCATAACTCTGTCACTGTTTTAACAGAGTTATGTTGCATCGTAGTATGTTTTCCCCTTTACAAGGAATATAACTCTGTGACTATGTTTGAATAGAATCTTGTTACACTTTAGTATGCTACCCCCCCACACTTTTCACAGATAATATAAATGTGACTGTTACATAGCAGGGTTCAAGTACAACCCTTTCACAGGAATAAAACTATGTTTAAATAGAGCACTTTTACACTGTAATATCCTTACCCCATCAAGGGTAATATAACTGCACCATTACAAGGGTCTAAACTTAATGTGCCATGCTTGTCTATCTGTTGGTGCTAGCTGAATATCATTAAGGTGTTCCAATGTCTTATTGCAAAAAATGAAAACAAGTTTAACACTTGGAGCATCTTTAACTAATTTGTCATTATTTAATGTTTACATTTATTTGTAAGTTAAATTTTGCAAATTATTTCAGAAATAAAAATGATTAAACCCACATCACACTAATTCATGCAAATTATTATCAGTCTGTTTGCAACGCTAAGTCTAGGAAAGGCAATATGGACTGTTACACTTACATATCATTTTTTAAATGAATGTTCTCAAGGAAAGTTAGGAATATTATCTACTGCACATAACAGCAGCAAAACGTATAAAGCACCTGTTCTTTTTGTCTCGATTTTGGGACTTAAAGCGATTTTTTAGTCTCATCGTAACAGTCATTGCATATGTTCATTGCTTGCAGATTTGGAGGTGGGTTGTAGCTTACAGCAAAGGATTATTAGCTAAAAGACTTTTTGTCCTGAAGACAAATCAGTATACAGTCAACTCCATTTAACTGCACATCGGTTAACTGCACACTCCGGATAACTGCACGTAGTCACGTCGGTCCCGTTTTTCCCCAATGCTTTTCAATGGGAACAAACTTTGAATAACTGCACTTCGCTTAAATGCACACTCCGGATAATAGCACGATAAATTTCTGCCCGTGGCACATTATTCATTACAATTTTACTCCGGTTAACTGCACAATGTATAGTCATGATCAATTATTGCCAGTCCACTGCTGTAGTGCTTCAAATAAGCCGACAAATAAGCCGGTAAATGCAACTTTGTAAATGACTGACACGTAAAGGACGCCTTAGTTGGTATATACATGTATATCCGCGCCCACTAAAGAGCAATAGCGTGGGAAAAATCATAGTACATGTACAGCATGGGAAACATTGCTACAAACCGTTCGGGTTTGAATGATTTCAAACCAACAACTGGATCGTTGGAAAGATGGAAAATGCGCAACGGAATTCAATTTAAACGACAACAAGGCAGAAAAAAACATGATGCAGACGACATTGGAGCTGAACACTTTTTCTGCGAGAGATGACCCATCAAATGTCTGACATCAGTTTTCGAATAACTAGCGATCTATAGAATTTCTTGAAATTCGCTATAATTCCTTGATCCATTGGTTGAATCAATGAAGTTGTGTTCGGAGGAAGGAAAACAAGCTTAACATTTAAGTAAACGTTGAGAGAGTGGATTCTAATCATTGTTTATATTTATTCTTCACATATATTCGTGCCGTGCTGATTTAAAGCTGTACTGTACCATGCTTCGGTTAACTGCACACTCCGGTTAACTGCACGGTCTCGTGACGGGCTCGAGGGTGTGCAGTTAACCGGAGTCGACTGTAAACGTGGCACTTCCAATGTGCTAGCAAGCTACTGTCATTAGATAATTATCAGATAACCATTTTCTTTCCATCCCTAACGCCATTGCTTGTATCAAGTGTTCCAGAGCTGCACGTCTTTTTAAACACATTCCCTTAGTAAAGCACTAAACATTAAACTATAGTACATTTAAAGTTATTATTTTACAATAAAGAAGTATTTGATTTAAATCAGTACATAGAAAATTGCATAGCGTTGCACACATCGGCCATTTTGTTTACATTAGTTACCGTATCCATGACCGTTGTGAATTAGGAAAAGTCACGATTTCGTTGCGTTCGTACCATAATGAAAATGTTCGACAGGAAACCATTATGTGTTTTGGTTTCTTTATGACGTCATCGGTACATAGTGACGTATTAGCGTTCGACCTTATAACATCTAAAGACCTGTGTTATATCGCCGCAAAGAAAGAATTCATTACTTATTCAACTAACGAATTTTGACAAATCTTCCATTTATTTCAAAAGACAGTATGGCATGCACCAAACGCGATTTAAAGTTCTAAACTGAGTGTGCAGCATTTATCAAAGGTGTGATTTGTCTAGCAGCATTTCTCTGTTACTGTTATTCTCAGTACACATCAAGGCCAAGGTTGTCAGGTGTAACTTAACAGTGACTGTTTATTCATAGGTTGGATTGTACATTTTAACAAGAACATTTTTTAAAATAAAATTTACGCGTGGGTATCGAAATAATGATTGGGATCCTTTATAAATATGTGGCATCATCAATGCCATTTTCGTCATGATCAAGTCAAGTTATTTATCAAAATAATGGCCACAAGGGACACGACATATCGTCATCATCATCATCATGTAGTCATGCACAACGATAGTTTAGTTCCGTTATTTTCGTAATGTTGTTGTTGTGATGATTTTGTGCACGATATTTCCAGTTGCTTTTCTAACAGATGTTGTTGTTGCTGTTACGGTTAGTTGAATCCTTCGAGTCTTTCCTTTTTTTCAAGAAGGGAGGGGGCTTATTCTTTTGACTGAGACGGTAATTATTATGCACTTGGAAAGTGTTTTAAGATATGTCTTGTGAGTAGACGGCATGAATCATGTTTTCCATTGTTTGAATATCAAAATGTGGGTGAAAAGCAATGTTTCTCTCATTCTTCTATATTTGTTAAAACTTATTTGTTATTCTCTGGAAAATGATATTGTGTAGCAAATTAAAGATCAGTGCATTTTCTGCTTACAAAACCATCGGCACATATTGCTAAATACATGATTTGTTGTTTAATAGCTATAAGACACATCTGGTGCCCTTTCTGTAGAGAATACTTCTTTCTCATTTTGTTTCTTTTTCAATATAATATAAGTTTTCGCTTTTTTGCTTCCATCTTCATTTAAAAACAAGATATTAGGATCATCGTACTAATTGTTAAAATATATGGTGACGTTGCAATAAATTGGAAAGTTTGTTTGTCACTTCCTTGATCTAATTACAGTTTTTCAGCCATTTACTTTTATTTACCAGTCACTATAGACGCTTGTAATTTTTATAATAATATAAATATTTTGATAATATTTTCATTAATTGAAAATATTACTGATTCCACAGTTTAATTGGAAGTTTTATTTTTCTTACATTCAGCATTATTTTTATATAAAATATTTTCACTAATAATGACAAATGGAACTTTGATATTTACACCTAATTTAGAAATTATAGGCACGCCGATTAAATTGCATACATATTTAACCATAGTTGTTTTGTATTTAAAGGATGGCTCAAAAATGAAAAAAATCCTTTAAAAACAGCTGCTGTAATGGTCATACCAGAATATAATATTCAAATCGGCAAACGTTTACCAGACCACTGCAACCATTTATACAGCTTATTTTTGGACCATCCAGTAAGCAATCCAGTAAGCAATCCAGTAAGCAATCCAGTAGTTTGAGGAAAATACACCGAATAAGACTGAGGAGCAGAGGGTGCTAACAGGCCAACCTTTGGAGGCGTCTATTTGGCAAATCAAGGCTTCCTCGTAAATGCTTTATAGAAGCGTCCATTTGGCAAAACAGAATCAAAAAAAAAAGACGCCACAGTCGTTGTCGCACCCCCTCTTCTGCTATGGGGTTAACAATCCTAGCAATTTAAGACTTTACAAACAGACTAATTTGTAAAACCTCACCTCGTAAATCAATTAGATTATTGGACTTAGTCATTGAGTCTGAAATTAATTCACGTTCACGAATTATTATGACATCGCATATAGACTGGATTAGTTGGATCCTCAATGATTAGAAACCCTGGAGGAGCTGTTGGTGCAAATGAGTATAAAATATATCCCTGCTGGGCTTGATTTGATCGCTCAAGATTTATTTGGTAAATCCCTTCGATAACATCCCATACTATATTCAATGGTATCACCGAGGATATATTCACATTTTGAGGAACGATATGTCTACCACCGCCGTCTGGGTCATTATTACGTTTGAGGATTGTTGTTTGTTGTTTCCATTTGGCGAGTATCAGAAAAAAGTTTTCTTGAATAAGATCATTAACAGATTTTATTTAGTTCATTTGCTTTATACCCTGGAAACTTGAAATCGGGTAAATTGGCCTCTGTTATATTGTAACCAGTTAGGAATTTTTGTTTATCTCCGTTCTTATCATTAATTATTATTTGTTGATATATTCCATGTCAGATACAAATTGATTTCATATCCTAACACATATTATGATCTCATCACGTGGTTTTGTTATATCAGAGAGATGCTCGTTTAAGCTCTGTCGTAATCGTTCTAGTTGTGTTCTATGTAATTGGTTAATCTCTTTAAAATAATCAATTATGTTATGTTATTTAAAATGAATATAACGGTAATTGGTAAATCAGGAATTTTTTTCAATAACAAAATCCCATTGCATGTTATTGTTATCGATAAATATGAATCTAGCAGCTAATCGTGTATTTTTTTATATCAGATAAATCATTTCGATATGATGGAGCTATTTCGTGGGATGATGTTTCGTCTGTGACATAATTGGATTGTTTTGGTTCTGGTATTTGATAAGATGCCTGAGGTGGATTTTCAGGCCATACTACTATTGATCTTATAGAACTCTGATAGATGTCTACGGAATACCCAGGTTAGTTTATCTCAATGGCAGATGATAACGTCGGCTCGTGAACTGTTATAGCAATTTTCCATTCTTTTCCAGTAATGGATTTTATTCTACGCTGTAATTCATTATTGATTTGTTCGATTTGGTAGGACCCAGATGGTAACGAAACACCGTTCCAGTCTGGAGTCCCGTCTTCTTTATTCTTACTCGCAAACACCAAAGAATTATTCGGTTGTTGACCACCAAATGCTACCGATCTAATACTAGGCCAACTGTGATATACTCGTAATTTTGCTAACGCTATCTCTTTCACGGGAATCGCAGAAGGGAATTTCACACTGAATTCAGG
This sequence comes from Unio pictorum, assembly GCA_030141615.1. Classification (NCBI taxonomy): domain Eukaryota; kingdom Metazoa; phylum Mollusca; class Bivalvia; order Unionida; family Unionidae; genus Unio; species Unio pictorum. The sequence continues at coordinate 2,599,851 of JARLTB010000228.1, forward strand.
ATTGGTTGAGCTTATTGAGATCAAGCTGGTTTTTACCGGTCTGATTTTTTCCGCTATTTGTTGAAGTAGTTCTTGCAATGTTGCCATTGTTATTATACTCATGTTGTCAATCTAATTTTGACATCGCGGAATCATAAACACGTACCATCGCTGAGAAATCACTATCTGATATTAATGTATCATCTAATGACGACGATATCATTGAGGATAATAGCGAGTACGCGGTTGATACAATATGGAACTTGATTACGTAATCTTGCAGTTTGTGCTGGCTACTCTATGATATTTATTTTGATATAATCGAAAATATTCCCGCGATTGTTATCGTCGCGGATATACAAATTGGAACGGCTATAGGAGGAATCATTGTCACCGAGGAGAATATAATACCAGCTCCGGTGATTACACCACTCACTGAGTACACGGTAACATCAACTGCAGTTATTCTTCGTCGGTGAGTATTTTTGAGTTTAGTTTGAAATTCTCTGACCTGATCATAGCAATACTGCTGTGAAGACATTTTGTTTTTAATTAACTGGTTAACTCAATTCAGTTGTTTACTTAAATCTGCTACGAATTCCAAATGCCATGTTACTCAAACCCTAGCCAAATTATTATCAGTGGATAAATACCTTTGACAGTGATATTTAAAATATTATTTAGTTGTGTCCGCGCAAATGATCCGTATTGAATCGTGTATACTACGTTGTTGGTTTTCTCATAAGGAATTTTTGTTTTTTCAATGATTTCTATCATCCTCGGTAAATCATATTTAATTGCCTCGATGACATTTTTCATATCTTCGATGGTTTTTTCTTCATATCTTCGATGGAGTTTTTAATAGTAGGGAATTTTATGTCAATTTTATTCAGCGTGTTGCAAAAAATTTATCAATGATATTTTACGAAGTGATGTAAACTTTCCAACGTGATCTGCATATTTGACTTTAAGTGCTGCTAGTTCTAACATAGCTGTTTTTATCTCTGTGCATTTCGGTGTTGTCACCGGTGGATTTTCAAGGAAATCTAATAGAGGTTTGTCATTATTGTCAATTATATTCCTTTGTTTCAGAAAACTGATCAAATTTAGTTATATGGTCATGGTATTCATGGCGTATTTTTTTAATGGTTCTAAATTGTTAATAATGCAATTTGTTAATTTGACCGGGAGTCAATGTAACACCAACAACACTGTATGACATTTTATTAATAATAGAATGATCTAATTGCTACATTGAAAAAACTCTAGTGTGAAAAATCCGAAGGATTTTCAATTACATATTTTCCACTGGTGCATCGACTACTCTCATTCGTCCACCAACACCTTCGAGTAGCATTGATTTGTCACTGAGAATGACAGCAACCGCTATGTAATTAGCAATAGCAACACGGTTCACAGTAGCTCTAAAGTGTATATCAACGACGGATTGTCTTGTTAAATCAAGATGTTCCAGCGAAAAGTAATAGATCGGATAAAGGGTACTAAAATCATGCTGTGATATTTGTAGACCAGTATTAACGTTTTGATCGCGTTCCATATATGACAACAGACGATGATACACGCGTGCAATATGGTTTTGACCGTAATGAACTTGTATATCCTCGGATGTTTCCAGCTGGCCATTTATTCTCAGCGAGACATCAGTAACGCCTAATTGATCAAATATCATATGGCTACGTGTTTGATTAACAACTCTTGCTATATCCTGCAACGCAATAAATATATGACGCGGAGCTGAAACACCTTGTTGTGATGCTAGGTTCCATGTGAATATGCCGTTAACAGCTGATTGCTTAATATCTTTTGTTGTTGTTAGCCAACTTAGCAATGATTTTCCTCCATGGTCCATAAATGATACTAATCGTTCTTCTGCGGCGAGTGCTGGAGTCATTACTGGCATCCACAATGATAGTTTTGTTAAAATGACTTTACCGGCATCATCATTTACATGCAGTGGAGCTAAATTTGCTGGAATCCTCCAAATTGCGTCATTATCGTTACTTTTTCTCATGAGTACTACTGTATGCTTCACTCCATAGATAACTTTTCGGACATGTCGGCAGAATCCAAATATATGATCTAGTGTAATCGCCATGAAAAATGTCGATTCTGTTCTTCCAACATTGACATACGTGTTGCAGCTCCTAGGTTGTGGATAGAATCAGTAGTTATAATCATATCCTCGATTTCATCATTATTAGCAGGGCTGGGGGCAGCACGATTCTTTGGTTGTCTTACAATAAATGGAATTCTTCCAGTAGTATCCTTAGCATCCTTTGCAAACATCATAGAAGGGCCTGTCGATCTTGTATAATCGTCGGAATATCTTGCTAGCCTTACTATTGTTGTGGCAACATCAACATCGCGTTCTATCGACTCAATCACTTTTCCATCAATCAGATATCTTGCACTCTCGAATAACTCCATGATACCATTATTAACAAAGCCGACTTGAGCACCAACTGTGTATGGTGTATTAGCTGCAACATATGTTACAATTTCTCCTTCTACTTCGATAAACGCTTCAGCGGGTAGAAAATATTTGCTGGTATCATGGACTTGAAGCTAAATTCTTGTCGAATATCTGGTTGTACTGCATGAGATAAATAGAATTGATAATCGCGTACAGAATCATCTTTACGCACTGGGGCGTCCATATCAAACTCTGGATCAAGTGTCCATTTGAACATTTTATTATATACTCCTCGATCTTAATCATGATTTTCGTCGTGGTTTTCGTCGTGGTTTCAAGTCACTTCCCGCTATCATGTTTGACACATCGTTTTGGTCGCTGGCCGCCTACGACGAAGTCGCCAACGATGCTAATTTCTGATCCACTGCGCTATTTATTATTTGCTAACACTTGCATGCATTACTTCCGTAGATGGTAACGGCAGTTATGAAATCACCGGTGGTTTCCTTCGCCGCAGATCTAATGATATTAGTTTATCCTTCGCGGCGGAAAAAGCCTTCCCGGTAATATCTCCAACAGCGCTAATACCCTTATCACGAATAACATCAATGGCTTTCATTGATAATTGTTTTGCTAATGGCGCTACTTTTGGAGCCATTCTTGAAAATAACCCTGCAATGGTATTGCTGAGACAATCACCATAGTACGCTCTATAAACAAGCATTCGTGAATTTACTACATAGACGATGGTTGTTTTATTATGGTTGTAGTGTATGATCATCTTATTTAAAGATAATTATCAAATGTGGTGATTAGACAATGTGATAATCATCGATTAACTTGTCAATAAAATCTCGATATACATCAATATCCATGATGCCGCCTTGAAATAACCGCCTGCGGATATCAGCCGCTTCATTAATTATTTCCGGTGAGTTATTTCCAGCTCGTTTCCCTCCGATAAGTACTGCTAATCGTGCTATATCCAGGACAACTAACTAGACCACCACTTGGAGTTCCACTCTGAGAAAAACCATTCCCACTACTATAACCAATTGCACCCAGTGTATCCCCTTCCGGACTTTGTAAATACCTTAAGAGTTCATTATCATCATCATCATCTTTGAGTTGATCAAGTGATGTATCCAACTGGGGTTCTTCTTGTTGTTTCTGTCTCCGTGTTGGTGTTTGACTCTCTCCCTCTAAATCAACCTCAACTGGTATATCCTTTTCTTGTTTTTTCTGTCTTCGTGTTTGTCTCCGTGTTGGTGTTGGGCTCTTTCTTTCTTGTTGTCGTTCTTCTATTTATATTTGTCGTTCTTCTATTTGTTTTTTATCATAATTACTAATTCTTTTTTTAAATTCTTTATACCCCAACTCCCTTTTATCTAAACGATCAATCTCTGTTTATTTTATATGACCATTCACACCAATTATCGCGTGATATTATATTGTCTTTATACTCATCCTTTAAAAACTCATTTTTTAAATGATAGCTTTCAGCAGCAAAATCACCAAACGCTTGATAATCCTTTTGTTTTAATAATTGAAATTGTTTAATTAGTGTTCTAGCCCCCTCAGTAAATTTTTCCACTAAAGAAACACTCCATTTTTTAGTAATATCACCCTGTGGTTGTTGTTTATCTCCAGCTATCTGTTTTAACAATGGGAGAATATCCTTTTTTCTATCCTGTTTGTCAATAGTCTCCCCCAAAATAACTCTCCCAGTAGTTGAAGTGTAATGGGTTTATATAACTGTTCCGTATCTGCATAAAAACAGTCTGAAGACTCTGTCTCGCTTGCAATTGCAGATTGGGATGAATTTCTTAATTGCAGTTAATCTTTCACGCGCTAATCTAGTCGTTAGTGTTTCTTTTACCATTATAAATTAATGTGTGATCTAAATGCAGTGACGAGGTCACCATACATGAGAAAATCTCTAAAGGATTCACTTAAAGAACGTCGAATACTCTACCCGAAAATCATTTTATGATTTTTAATGATAAAATCAGCAATTTTTGTCAATTTTTTATGCTTTTTGATGATTTTTGATGCATTTTTGACCTGAAAATCATAAAATGATTTTTAATGAGAAAAATCTCTAATTGATTATTAGGGAGGACGTCGATTAGTTTACCATATTTTTCAGGTAAAAAATGCAAGAAAAATTGACAAAAATGACTAAAACACACCAAAAGAAGGACTAAAATGACCGAAAAAATGACTAAAATGACCCAAAAATGACTAAAATGACCAAAAATCAATAAAAAAAAATTGCTGAAATATTTTCAGTAAATTAACAAATAATAAAATCCGTGAAGCCCCACCCCACAATCAACAAAAAATAAAATCCGGGAAGTCCCCACCCCACAATGAACAACTAATAAAATCCGTAGATTACCTCTCACCCCACAATTTACTATTACTTTCGTGTAGTAATTGATACATTACCCGCCTTTACAAATTCATTCACGGTGAAGCGCATATACCTGTCCATTGCATTGCAAACAGGTATTGGATTATTGTACATGTCAAATCGGTGGTTAGAGCTTACTCTGGTGAGGTTACCAAGGAGGAATTTTTGGCTTGACGGATAATCATTTTAATATTATTGATTTTTTAATAGCTGCGCGTTTGATTTTATATTTATTTCCTAATTCTTTCCTGGTTTTTTCCACGATAGTAAATAACGGGACAAACTTATTTACGTCATTTTCATATTTGAAAGAATCATAAATCGCAAGTTTGATTCTTTTATGAATGAATACGACCTAGGCAATTTACTCCTTTGAATACCATCTTCAATGTCTTGAAAATCGGAAAGGATCCTATCACAATTTGAGTTATCTGACCATTGAATTCCTTTAGTTTTCAAATTTGAAATCTAGGTTATAATCTCATTGTTATTTTCAGAATTCATATTATATAATAATCGTGTTTCTAATATATGCTATTGATATATTTTTCAAAAATGAACTCTATTCGCGCTAAGGTGTTTATTCGTCTTAGGACGTCTAGAGATATTATGCGAGTATATATGATGAAGAACTCTGTTCGTGTTAAGGTGTATTATACATCTTACCCACGCCTAGAGATATTATGCGATGATAAACCCCATTTGGAAACTCCTCAGGTGTATTTCACATCGGAGAAGCCCAGAGGTTACATATATAAGACAGCATATCTCATAGAAACTCCTCAGATGTTCTTCACATCTGACTGAGCCCAGAGGTATCACGAAACGTAATCCCCTGAGAAGATATCTAACTCGTCAAATAACGGGTTAAAAATCTAAGATGTTATATTTAGTGAATGAACGTTACACATTATACATATATACAATTATTTACATAGGACAATACAGCCGTTCAACCCCCAATCGAGTGTTATGGCGAATTGTATAGGTACATTATATACAATGAATGTTTGAATGAATGGATTATATATAATCAATGAATGATTGGATTATATGCAATGAATGATAATGACGGGGATGGTCTACAATCATACCGCGAACCAAATCAAACCCCAGAAAATCAACCTGGTTTGAATACAAAAAGCATTCACACACCACGTGTGACGGTGTGAGACATATGATTTGGTTTCGCGATATGAAACTCGCTAAAGCCCCAATAACATAATAGACGATACGGTATATAACCAAAGGAATACATGAAAGCCAATAACAGAGGTGTGCGATTTTAGTATTTCATATATTTAATAATGAAATGAAACATCTAAGCAAGACTGAATACTTGAATAAAACACTAAAAAATAGAAGAAAACTGTTTGTAAATACCGCGTATTTGTTTCGTTTTTTTTACAAAGCAGATAATTCTCCCAATTGATTATATCTCCGTTGAGAATCATGACAGTTAAAACCATCCAATCGGAAAACTCCCATCAAAATTAGGTGACACAAACCCATTAAGATCCGTAACTCTTTCATAAGCCGTACAATACCTGCACGGTTTATCTCCCTTTGGTGTTATATGTTGTACACATAGTAGAAAACAGAATTCAAATGTAAATGAGTTGAATTCATTGTCCAGTCCTTTTTGAAATCGCTGACCGATAAACCCCTTCTGCAACATATCGTACTGAGGGTATACAAATATCGAAATATTTTCCGGCTTCATTCATTGGTTTGAATACTATTTGCTCGTTTTTTTCAGTATTAAATAATTTGTGAAATAGCCTGCAGATTATCTAAAGAATTGTTCTTAGGATTGGAATCGATATGATCAATAACAAAACCATCCCTGATCAATCCATGGAAACACTCGTATGCGCTTCTGTGATTAAGATATTTTTTCTTACCAGCACTACTCACAACACCGACTGGTTTCTTCAGCCTTTGGTTTCTGACAATACCATCACGGGATGCCTCACAATTGCTGATCACATGATGTGGTTGAAATTCAAGATTCATTTGTATACTAAATATTATTTGTCTAATTCATTATTTGGTTTAATTATTACTTGGGAATCTATGAATGTAGTCTTGAGGTGTTCTATGATTTTGTCGTTGATGATGTCAGCGATACAGTGTTTGATTAGTTTATCATAATAACGCTTCAACTTTCTGTATCGCTTGCCACCACAATTGAGACACAACTGCGATTTTCCTCTCACCCCTACCCCACATCAGATACGAGGGGAGGGCCTAAAACTTCCACCACGAACAATTTGTAAATGATATCCACAAAATTCCTTTCCGCATGATTTGTTACATGCGGTTACTGATCATATCATCAACTATTTGCAATGATTCATTATATAATAATTTCTTATTTAAATACCAGTTTTAGTTATAATATGGAGGAGTTCGAGAGATTATCAAAAATTAAGCCTTGGAAAAATGCTAAATTCAATCTCGATAGAGTCTCCGTAGATACATCAAAGAGTCTAATAAGTGATATAACCATGATAGGTAAAATCCGTGCTTGTTTTAATGAATTTAAACACGATTGAGCATCTCACTCTTGGTCAACATTTCGAATTGATGGTAGTGTTGATGCTACCACGAACGACGAAAACGCAGCCGCGATAATCTCACATCTTGACAAGAAAAAGTATTTTTTTAGAGTAAAATTCATTATCCGCTCAGAAACGGGAGATTGGATTATACGCGACAAATTTGAACCTATCTTGAAAGATAAAAGAACTATCACTGTGAGTCGAGATTCCAAACCAGGAATTTTAACTGGAATTGACAAACAGTACTACGAGAGATTCTATCCTGTAACAGCAGTTATTTATGGGATTTATCCATTAATGATAAACCGAGTATTGAAAAACTAAAACCAATGAAACTATCATCGCTGAATTGTGCAGCAGAACTTATAATAAAACTCTTCACAAATGCGTTGCGTGGAAACAAACTGACGAATCTAAGACGCAAAAAAATAAAAAATGGGGACTAACAGTAAAGGAAAATGGAGCAACGATTCAAAATGTAGCCGCGTTAGAACGAATACTAAAATTTCCAATATCAGTAACGACGCTAACAGGGTAGGTATTATATGAACTGAAATATAAATCGAGTGGCTCCCCAATCAAAATTATTGACCATAACGAGCACACGTGGACATCTTCGGTAACAATTTTTCCGCGAAATAGAACAATAAAATATCTACCCGCGGAGTTCCCCTCGGAATTCTCTCCGGAGGAGAAATTATTTTATTTTATTTACGAGTTAAGTGAAAACGATAAGTGTGGTTACTTCACAGTTTTGAAAACGAAGAGGGGAAATTCGATCAATTTGTAAGACCCAACGGCGAATTATACCGCACTGAAGCCCTCCACAAAGAGATGAAAAAAATAGCTAGTGGTTTTTCAACAGAAGACGACGAACAATTATTAACAATTCCGTCGGTTGCAGCTCATTTTGCGATAAAGAAAATCACGTGGAAACCAACAAGAACTGAATTCCTATCAAATATCAAGTCAAGCTGCATCGAACATAACCATGCTGGATTATGGAATAAAAAATATGACCCCAAAACTATTATTTCGGTTGATATGGTTGCGTGTTTTCCTGGGAGTTTTCTCGGGTACGGAGAGTGTGCTAGGTATTTTAAACGATTTGGACCTCCCACTCATGAAATGACCTGTGTTGCGATTAATGGACCATTGCCTGATTTTGATTTAACCGGATTCGCTCGAATGGTATCTTTTGAATTGGCTACAGGACTTCATCCGATTTGTTATGTTTGGATTGGTAGACACATATCTGAAAAGCACTGGATGCCAATAGTGTTATTACGGTATATGATTGATTCTAAAATGCTGATATCGCTGATTGTCAGTGAAGCGATTATATCATATCGAGCGCAGACTGAAGTCTGGTTACCGCAACCTGATAGTCTAGATAGTATAATCAGCAAAAACGAAAAACAATTCCCTGATCTCGAAGAAGAATATATCTTGAAATGGTCAAAACAGATATTTGAAATTAGAAATAAACAAGCAAAAGAACTCGGTAGAAGAATAATTGGTAAATTCACACAAGGTGGAAAATACAACAATAACCGATATTATTCAAGGTTGATTATAGATGATGCTGTATACAATTTTATAATCGCAGATACAACATCTAGAGGTATACATGTAACTCGTAAAAAAGATTTCTTGTCCATTGGAACAAAAGTCGGTACAATTCTTACTCACATCGATGGAAAAAAATCTTCAGTATATACACTTGAGGGCGTCCATGCTGGCTTTTGCTTTTATTAATTTATTTTCGATGATAAATAGATTTCCTGACGCCGCGGTTAGAGTCGCCGCTGATTTATTTTATATAAACGTAAAACACAGCGAAGCAGTGGCTGAATTCACAAATTCTGACGAGAGTTGGGGATCATGGAGAATTAAAAAGGAAATACTGCGTGATTATTCCGAATAGGCAGATGTTACGAATAAAAACAATTATTTGAAAAATAATCAGATATCAAAACTATCTAATACACCGTCGATATCTGATCCAATATGCAGATATAAAACCGTTTACTTAAACGGATGTGGTGAGTAAGCAAAGACGACTCATGCGATTGAATTATTTCGTGGAAACGCTAGCGTTTTCAAACCAAGCATGATTGTACTAACACCGACCCATAGACTTGCAAGAGAGATGAAACAACGAGGAATTAATGCTTGCTCGTATCACAATTTCTTTCGATGGAAAGGTGACGACTGGACTCCTGATCGAATGGGTGAGAAATTTATTCTTGATGTCGTGATATGGGATGAGATATGCACGGTGTCGTTAGATGTATTACAAAGATTTCTTGATTGGTTATTGCTATCGAATACAAAAGTAATAATGTGTGGCGATTATGGCCAACCACCACCATTTGACGGTTTATCCTCACATGATTGCTTGAAGAATTTTGTAGACTATTATGAAGAAATTAATACTGATCATAGAGCACTTGATGAACAATTACGCGAGTTCAAGGAACTAATTAAATTACAACCGGATAAAATCCAATGTGAAATAGCAGGTGAAATAATTTCTGAAATTAAATGATTTCTGGGAAGCGTGGAGACCAAACGACTTGATAGTGGCAAGTAAGAAAATAGTCAGAGACACACTTAAAATGAAGTTATTTAACACGCATAAAGAAAAATTCGCAACACTTCCAAGTGCCGCTGTGTTATAGACCCAAGGATACACAAAAACAAAATATCGATGTTGATACTAAAGGACAATGTGAAAAGCAAATTCAAGTATTAAATGATATTGTGCTGGTTGATGTCAGTGTCGTCGAAGATGCATTGCGCCCTAATAAATCCCCATGGACGCTAGGTTACGCAGCAACAATACATTCTTCATAGGGATACAATTGTTTGGATAGTAGATAATCACATCGAGTGGTCGAATTTAGTTTATATCGCAGTGTCCAGAGTATGAAGAATAAATCAGCTTCGAAGAGTTGTTCTAGACTATAACGACATTACAATAAGTAATATTGTCAGCTCTGATATAATCAGAAATAAACTCTCTAGTTATAAACAACAGTATAAAAAAACAATAGAGAATTTGACTTTGATGCCGAATTTATAATCACACTAAAACACCAATATAATAATTCCTGCGCGAGTTGCAATTGAATAATACCTTGGTGTTGGTCGGATAAAGACTCTTGACAATTTACCGTAGACAGAAAAAATAGCAGTATTAGTCATAACAGAGATACTGTGATGCCGACTCGTCTTGAGTGCAACAAACGCAGAGGTGCTAGTTAAGACCACGCGGTGGTAATTGAGTATCCTCGGGTATCACTTGTAGTTTTTCACGAGTAAATCCTCGCTGAGGAGCAGTTGAATCCAATATATAGATTGCTGGTCTACCCGTTGATCATGTAATACTAGAAATTTTATCTGCAGTAACACTCCAAATAGGATCAGTAGCTCTTTATTGCCACCTTCGAGCTCTCCTGATTTATACAAATATCTTACAGTGACATTGCCGAGGATTGGTTGTTTTGAAAAATCATTTTGCGGTTTTACGGGTATATTAATTTTTTTAATCGCTTTGTTAGGTTTCATGTTGATTGTTCGAGTAATCTCATTACGCCTGGTATTCTCTTGACATATTCACGAGATCGTTTATCCTGAATGAATTCCTTTGCGTATTGATATCAAATAACCGCTCAGCAAGTGTCCAATTAAAATCGTTCAACAATTGCCTGATCGCGATGTAATGCAGTATGTCCTCGTCTGATGGTGACATCATGATGTTTCATTGTTGATAACACTGCACCCTGAAATTCCTTGCCAGGATCAACTTGTAATAGATTTGGTCTTTGAAGAGGACCCCTTCGATAAATCCTTTCAAACGCAGAAGCCACTTCAGTTGATGATTTTGTTTTTAACGACTCTGCTTGTTTGTATCGACTCGCAACATCAAATACAGTTAGCGCATACTTGTAAACACCATCATGCGGCAGAAATAATATATCAGCCTGATGAACTTCATTAGGTGCGCTGACATCAAAATGCGAGTAGTTAATTTGTTTAGGCGGCGATAGATAAATTTGCCATATCACCTGTTTAGATAACCAATCCGCTGCTGTAGTATTTTTCACCTTTGCGGCGCTAGCGAGTTTATCGATTGCTGCTTTACCCCTCCAGTATCCTCTTGGAGAATAATACATATATTCCATGTTGTTATTAATTACCATCACCCAACATCAATTTTCTTTTCGTCGCCAATTTTATCAAACATGAAGCCAATTTTTGTATGAAGGATTTATTAGTGATATAGTTCAACGCATGAATAAATTTCACATGTGCGATATGTCTGTTTTGCAGATTGCTACTTTTATAAGCAACATCATGAGTGTTTTTCTCCTGGATATTTTGCCCATGGTGTTCCTGGGAGTTTTACTAACTTGGCTGCAATATCACCTCCTCGTTTTTTAAATCATATGCAGATTTAATAGAAACAAATCTAAATTATGTGATACCACATTGTACACACTTACCAGAAAGTGCTGATCTGTTATTTTTAGTTGTAATCGTCGTCAAGTAGTTTCTGTTAGAACGCTTCTTACATTTCACACAATATAGATCCATAATACATTTATAATGACATGAATGTTAAGCATCATGCAGCGCTACCAAATTATATTCGCATAATTTTACCATATCTTCAACAATTGTACAAAAACCAAAAAGGAAAGGGACAAATTTAGATCCAAACAACTAAACATAACCGCACCAAGTACATACCCAGAAGTAATCCAATTAACTAACACCAACCCTCAAAGAACATTCAAAAAATATAATTGAACTGCTTAAAACAACTGTGCTAATTAAAAATATAGAAACATCGCCTATTCATCTAAATAAATCGAAAATTCTAACATGTATAACAACCTTAAGGAGCAATATGTAGCCCCACAATGAAGTCACATGGGTTCATTGACCAATCATTCGACGGGCTACTAAAACACCTAAATAACAAACTAATTCTGAAATTTATAACAAACGTAAGAAGTAAGTGGTAGCCACAAAATGAAATCACATGGTTACATGGACCGATCATTTGACGGGTTACTAAAATACCTAAATAAAAAACTAATTCTGAAATTTATAACAACCTTCAGAAATAAATGGTAGCCCTATAATGAGGTCACATGGGTTCATTGACCAATCATTTGACGGGGTACCAAAACACATAAATAACATACTAATTCTGAAATTTATAACAACCTTAAGAAGTAAATTGTAGTCCCACAATGAGGTCACATGGGTTCATTGATACAATCATTTGACGGGCTAATCAAACACCTAAATAACATACTAATTCTGAAATTTATAACAACCTTAATAAGTAAATTGTAGCCCCACAATGAGGTCACATGGGTTCATTGACGAATCATTTGACGGACTACACACGGGCTACACACGTAAAACAACCAAATAGAATTAGATGAAGCACAAGGGATAACAAGAGATATAGAAATAAACATAGAAACATTTAAGAAAAGAACATCAGGCACAAAAACAAAAGGGCGGACTATGGATACCATCATGTAGGAGTTAACACTCCTCTCAGTCTATTTCTAACTTTATTCCATATACTTAAAACACCAAGACCATCAGACCCATTCAGCAATACAAGGTGGTATCGAACATCGAACCGTCAGGAATGCGGGACTAGTATATCCTCATTAATAGGCTGTCACATGTGACTGTCTACACTTTTGTAACAACAGCATAGAGTATTTCCAAATTGATAGGGACAAATTTAGATCTAGATACCCAGAAGAGAGGAGGACGTCGGTGCTGACAATCAAGATGAAGGGAGGCCCAAGGAACAAGAGAGGACAGGAAGACACCGGAGCAAAAAAAAAACAGATGGGCGAAGACTGGTAACCATTACGTAACTCTCCATCAAAAAGCCCTTCTAAGGGCTACTGCCATTTAGCCACTACAGAGCTCTCATTTGGTACGAAAGCTCTATTTGACAAGCTCATTTGAGAAACCTAACTTGATCAATTTCGAACACCGCCAATCAAAATTCACAATCCATATAACCTAAGACAGACCAACCTACATATGTCATACAGACATTCTAGAATTAAAATTGTTGGGGACTTACAATAAGTACACTGGGTACTAGAAACATTGCTATGTTAGGAGTTAGAAAAAAATCTTCAACTACACAAAATTTGATTTAATTACTCATATGGCTTACACATTATTGGTATATTTTCCGTCCATAAGAGATACTGGACCTGATTTGAAATAAGTATGGCTAGGGCGTGTCAAGGCTGTCAACATACATGGACTGGCTTATCTGATCCTTTCCTCCTTTCTCGCGACCAGAAACCCTCAAAAAGACGAGACATGAAAACCATTTATCACCAATCATTATGTGGTGCCATTGCACCTGTAGTACACTCCTTCTAATTGGTTGATAAGGTTGAGTGTGTGTTTGATCCATTTCCACTCACGCAGGTCCTACATTCATGTCAATAGTCCCTCAATAGGGGCGTGACATGACGAACAAATTGAATAGCACACTCTGTGTGCATAAACGCCCGTGGTGATGTGGCACCATATCTTACCACACGAGAAAAATTAAATAACTCTCTTTTAAAAAAAATAGTGAATAGTGACCATTCGTGGCCGGTTCACTTTAAGTTAGCATTAATTGTATTTAAAGAGCACATTGACAGTTCCTTTGATTTAAAAGTGCTAAACTATCTTATTTTTAGTTTGATATTGAACGGATGGAATCTGGAACCTTTGTGGAGATTTTTAAATGATATATAATACGCTTTGTTGTGGTTTCTTTTTTTTGTTTTGCTTTTTGTTTAGACGCGTGGTTTAATCCATAAGTAAATTAAATATGCATTGATTTAGCTTCTAGAAGTTCTCTACTCAAAAAAGGCTCGAATCCTGGATCACTCCTTTGTGAAAGAAAAGACGCGATTTTCTAGAGAACATTTTTAAAATGTCGTGGAAGTCTCGTCAGTATCAGGGACATTTCTGAATGAAATATTTTTCAAACACAAGAAATAAACACACCCATCAATCCATAATATGTTACGTCAATATAACGACAATTCAGTATTGACCCCTTATTTTTACCGAAAGACATACTAGTACCTACATATAAAAAAATCATCATTTTGCATTATGTGGAAAACAACGTGAAATATCATGCAAATTATAATAATGACTACAAACTATATTGTCATTTATATTCAAATTTAGCAATTAATGCTCTGTATTTGCTTGCAAGTTTGGATAGTATAAGAGTTTTGTCAAGACTAGTTGTGTTACAAAAGGTTGGATGGGATAAGATTACCTACCTTGAAATAGGCAATGTCAACCTTGATTACGAGATTGCATTGAAATAAGCAGCGTCAACCCTGATTACGAGATTTCATTGAAATACGCAGCGTCATCCCTGATTACGAGATTGCATTGAAATAGGCAATGTCATCCCTGATTACGGGATTGCTTTGAAATAAGCAGCGTCAACCCTGATTACGAGATTTCATTGAGATAAGCAGTGTCAACCCTGATTACGAGATTGCATTGAAATAGGCAATGTCATCCCATCCCTGATTGCACGATTGCATTCAAATATGCAATGTAATTAATCCGTGATTAAGAGATTGCATTGAAATATGAATTGTCATCCCTGATTACGAGATTTACATTGAAATAGGCAATGTAATTAATCCGTGATTAAGATATTGCATTGAAATAGGAAACGTTATCCTGATTACGAGATTGTATTGAACTAGGAAATGTCATCAATGATTACATGATTGCATTGAAATATGCATTGTCAACCCTGATAGCGAGATTATATTTGAGATAAGGAACGTCGAGTCTGATAGCGAGATTCGATTGCAACAAGCAGTTCGAACCAAATTGCAAGATTGTTAATATACAAATAAGGAGCTTAAACTCTCACATTAAGCTGGTTAACATTGAAATGTTGGAGACAAACTCTGATAGCAGGATTGTATATGAAATATGCAGCGTCAAACCTCATAGCGACATAGCATTGAAATAAGCAGTTTCAACAACGATGACACAATTGCTCATATTGAAATAAGCATCGTTAACGCTGATAGTAAGATTGCTAGCAGCGTCAACCCTGATAGCAAGACTATTAACATTGTAACAAAAAAAAGCGTCAACCCTGATATCAATACTACTAACATTAAAATAAATAACGCCAGTCCTGATTGTAAAACTTAATATTAAAATAAATAGCGTAAGAACTGATAGCAAGACTGTTAACATTAAAATAAATAGCGTGAGTCCTGATTGCAAGACTGTTAACATTAAAATAAATAGCGTGAGTCCTGATAGCAAGACTGTTAACATTGACAACAACATCCCGAGAGCATTTTTTTTAAAATGTTGTGGTGCGACGAAATAGTAAATTATGTGTTCATTCAGATTATTAGACATACTTGTACCTGGCTAAATAAACTGTACGATTTCAAGATATTATATCTTTACAAGATCAAGTTAGGAACGATTTGACAAGGAAAAGAAGACTTAATTCATTAACGTAAATCGCGGAAATAAAACATAGCATCATATGGAGCGTACCTAGTTTTTGAAAGATAAGGATTGTCAAAACTATTCTACAACTCAGTTGAAAGATAGTGTACAATGCTACTACATCTCAGTTAGGTGTTAGAGTGTGCCATTATATTGCGTCTCAGTTAGATGCGATAAGGTACCAGACTATTAAGTCTCAGTTAGATGCTGGAGCGTGCCATGCTATTACATCTCAGTTTAATGCGATAAGATACCAGACTATTGCATCTCAGTTTTATGCTAGAGTGAGCCATTATATTCCTTCTCAGTTACGTATGATAATGTACCAGTATATTTCATCTCAATTTAATGAAATTTTGTCACGAGCAGCGAAAACAACGGAAGCTATGTCAAAGGTAAGACCCATCTGCAGAGACAAGAATATCTGTCTGGAAACTAAAATCAGACTATTGAGAGCACTATTCATCTCAATTACTAAAATCAGACTGTTGATCTCAATCACATCTTTTATTCATGTGAGGCCTGGACACTGGCAGCAGAATTACAACGAAAAATCCAGACACTTACAATAAGACGCTACAGATCTATCCTTGGCATCTCTTACATGGACCGCATCACAAATGAAGAAGTCGTAACACTATCAGGCGCAAAGCAGGTCACTATGAAGACCTCCTCACCACTGTCAAAAACATAAAGCTGAAATGGTATAGCCATGTCACTAGAGCCAAAAGTCTATCCACAACAGTAATGCAGGGGAGTGTCCAAAGTCGCAGAAGGAGAGGTAGACAGAGAAAACAGTGGAGTGTCAACATCACAGAATGGACGAGACAAAGTTTTGCGGAGAAACAGGCATTGACACATTATCGAGACAAGTGGAGGGAACTGGTCAGATATTCAGCAGCACAATGCCTCAACGACCCCAATACGTCACGAGACTGATGATGATGATGATGATGATGATACTAAGAACAGTTTTGATCTTCCTCATCGAAAACAATATTTCGAATTCGCTGCGATGACGGTCATACTGGATGTCGAATTGGCACCATGCTCATTTACGACCAACAAGATATCTAACGATGTCTCCTGGTAGAATAACAATCACAATATGTTGAAGATATTCGTTCTGGTAGGCATGTTAGAAGTGGGTATGGCACCATATGTTATTAAAGACCAATTAAATATCAGAACATGTCGCTATGTAAACAAACCCACTGAATACGACCGCCTGTTAATGAGGAGTGTGTGGTCTCTTGTATTTGAATCTTATTTTCTTCAGCACCTAATGGGCTATATTTGGTGGCCGGCATATTTGGTAGAAGGACCCAAGAAGACCCAAAAAAGAACAACCGACCCACGTAAAAGAACTGGCAAGCCTTCTCACGTACCCACAAAGGCCGGTCCGAAAATCGAACCCACGCGAACAGAGGTGAGATTAAAGTTATCTATAAATGTGAGCGCCTTAGACCACTCAGCCACCATATGCCATATTATGAAGGAGTGGCGACAGCAATACCTTTAAGATGGCTACTGAGGTGACCATTTTGTGTGCAACTGATACCGTTCGCGTTTTGGACCAGCAAGACAGTAAAATGTCTCCTTTACTCAGATCAAGTGGCATTAAAAAGATATTGAACATTAAATTAGTATTTTGTTTCGGACTGAATAGACATTAAAAGTCTACTAGTGAAAACCCCTTGTTATTATGACCATCTATTCAAGAGGAATACTGATAGCAATACTTTTTAAATGGTAGCTAGTGTGGCCATATTGGACATCAGATTGCTATATTTTCACTTGAGACCAACTTGTCATCATAATAAATCTTTCAAAGCAAACTATTTAAATTGGGCTCTCCATTCAGGAGAACTAGCTTTTAAAGATGACCGCTATCATGCCCAGTTTTACCGTCAGATCGGCACCATGTCCGTTTTGGGCCAACTAGACATTATAAGAAACGTTTTAGTGAAAATCTCATACTCATGTGCCATCCGTTTAAGAGGAGTGGCGATAGTAAGTTGACCACAGTGCCAGCTATAATGGTGATAACAAACTTGTGTTAAAGAACTATCAGCTATCCCATAATATGTTCTTGCCCATGACCAGAAGAGTTAAAATGCAAATATACTGTAGCTACCGTCCCGTCCATATCATTCCAGAAAAGAATAAAAAACCAGAATAAAACAACAGAACAAGGGATTTTTGTTTCAAATATTCCTGCAAGTTGGCTGTATACATGAGACGACGAGATGACTAGTACCACTCCAAGCATCTATTGCAGACAGTGGTTTGCTAATAAGCTTGCACTTGATGATTATGGTGAAAATGAACTACATGAATTGATAAATATATATGGTGGTGAGGATGGAGTTATTGATGATGAAGGAGTACAAGGTAGATTCTACCATGTGGAACCTAGTGTCGAGGAATATGATCCATAGTCAAGCATCAGAACAAATTTCAAATGATGACATAGATGAAAGTATATATTGTAGTTAAGAATATGCTCTTTGTACATGATATCAAGTTTAATACATAATTTTAAAGAATAATAATTAATTACCAATAAATAAAACTGACAAAGTTTTTTGTGTGTTTATTCTTTGCATTTTATAAGACATTTAGTGACTTCAATATGCTTTCAGGAGGGACTGCAACTTTTCCTGAACTCCTAGTTGTAAACTCCTAGTGAAACCTCTGGATTTTATAGAGTGCAGATTTATTTTAATCTGCTCGACCTTCCTAGGGAATCAGATTGTACCACCACTATGGTCTATGTTTACTAAAAGAGAACATGGACTGATTTCTCATAATTCTGTTACTGTTTGATCAGAGTGCTGTTCCATTGTCAATTGTTTGAATAGAGTCGTGTTACACTTTAGTATGTACCCCCACCCCGACGTTTCACAAGTAATAAAATGTGACTATTTGAATAGAGTACTGTTATACATTGGGATACCAACACAACCCCTTCATAGGAATAAAACTATTCTTAAAGTGCCATACCAGTGTAGATAAAGTAAATCAAATTCATTATTATTTGAATAGAAAACGAAGTTTGGAAGCGGTATAAACAAACATCATAGCATTTGGTACATCTGCAATTTTGTTTACATTAGTTAAGCTATCCGTCACCATTTTCAATTAGGGAAGGTTACGATTTCGTTGCGTTCATAACATAATGTAAATGAACGATAGGGGATCATTCTATGTTTTGGCTTCATTATGACGTCATCTGTTTAATCTAACTAGTAAGCATTCGACCTTATAACAATTTGAATTTTATATGTACGTGTGGGTATCGAAATAATGGCTGGGATCCTTTTAAATAAGTGGAACCATCATCATTTGTATTATCAAGTTATTCATTAACATACACGGATCAATATATGGTCATTGCCACGGAATGATTATCATTGTTTTTATGTAATTTGCATCTACTGTGTTTAGTATAGTTTGGAACACCATGTTTTCTCATTGATTTGTTAGTAATTATCATCAATGTTTTGATATATTACTTATCTATTACATACCTTCCGTTTCTAGTTCCAGAATCCCATCTTTGACTATTATGCAAATATCATCCTGCGATTTTACGGTGGCCATAATTTCTTTTCAATGGAATGTCGATACAGACGTATTGACTCTAGGTGAAGCGAGTTTTTAACCAAATACAGTGACGATGGCCCGGTCTGCAAAATATAGACAGCAAACGTCCAGTCGAAATCGAGGAATAGCTTCTGTTAAATCTTTAAATATATTATCGAAGATATATCAGTTTCTGTATAAAAGCCTAACGTCTTAGGCATAAATTAATATTTACTATTATAGAAAACCACAATTATAGGGGGTCTTGAGTTGATGAGTAGCCATTAGCCAATATATCACATCTGTCTGCGTAGGTGTCGGGTTGGATAATATGTATATATGAGAAAGCTGCCAGTAAGTTTCCGCGGATCGAAATAATTTATCACGCGTTCTGATCGACCCTTTATAAACGCTGCAATATATTACCTATCTTGTTCTGTACAATGACAATGAACTTCATATCGACAGCATCCAAAAAAAGTCTTTAAAAACAATATACACTATTGCTTTGCAAAGTGGGAAAGAATCTTCACGAATTTGTCATTTGTCTTACTTTAATAGAAGTCAACTAAAGTTGTGGTATGGCCGTACGTCTATCGTCCGTCGCCCTTTTTGTTGTTTGACACTAAATATATACGGTTCATGTATGAATAGGGCCCGATCAATCTCTATGCATACCTTATTCCATTGATAATAGGACGTAGTTGATTAATGACGATGGAAAGAGCGAACGTACGTTCTGGAATTTATGGAGGAGTCCCTTATCCAGTGTCTCTTTAATCCCTCCTTCCCAACAAATTAAATCCCAAAACAATATTGTTTTCATGTCAACAAATGAATGCACCAGAATGCTTATCAGACACTATCCTACACTCAAGTTTTTTTCTGAACTCAGATATTATCTGCGTGATTGTCACTACCATAAAACAATTACTTCGACAGTACTGTAATTCCAGTATCACTTTACACAGTAACTAGATAGGAATTCCCGTAATTGTAAAGACGTATACGAGTTTAGGTAGATCGCTATCTGCACAATATGTTGACATCGGGAATATGATTATGTATAAATGATTATTTTTGTTTTGTTAAACTGTTATCTGAAAAATAGATCGACCTGATAATACTTCCATATTTTGAACACATGCAATATGAATACGTATCTCCTTAGTTACACCGATACATGCTTAGCATATTGATCAGGCTGTAATCCCCTTCCCCCCAATGTGAACACAGCCAATATGAATACGTATCTCCTTAGTTACACCGATACATGCCTAATGTATTGACCAGGCTGTAAACCCCTACCCCTAGTGTGAACACAGCCAATATGAATACGTATCTCCTTAGTTACACCGATACATGCCTAAGATATTGACCAGGCTGTAAACCCCTACCCCTAGTGTGAACACAGTCAATATGAATACGTATCTCCATAGCTAGATAGTTACATTCTTAATATAGTGATAAGGCTGTAATCAATTGTCCCTAATATGAACACACGTAATATATGTAATTTGCGTATTTGTATAAGTATATAAAGATTTATACTTGCATAAGTTGCAAAAATTCCTCATAATACAACCTTCGGAATTATACACCATATACTGTATGAGCCTAGGCTTTAAAGGGTTAAATCATGTCGATGCCTGGTGTGTCCTGTCCTTCTCCGGCAAATCTTATTGCTATAAACAAGCCAGTCCGTGTAAAGTATTTCAAAAGCGTAAGACAACCGTCTAAGTTACGTACAGGTTACATTACCTCTATGATTTGATCTTGGCCACAAATGCGTTACTTTACATGTCTCCTTGATGCAAACTTCATGGCCTATTATGAGTATCCAATGGTTCAATGTGTGTATCCTGTAATGCAGGAAGTTAATGACATTGTTCAGAATTATAGAGCAAAATGAACAAGAAAATCAAAATCTCATCACAAAACTATAATTTTGCACGTATGTATGTTAGTTTACTTCTTTGATTTTAATAATTAATACAGCCATATTTGCAAACTTGTTCTTCATTTTATTTATCTGACTTTAGTATTCATAAATTCCTTTTTCTGTATAAATATATTTAAGTTCATTTATTGGACTTTAGTAATGAAAAACTCCCAACGTTTGCATCCATCGTTTTCCATTTAGTTATCTGACTTCAGGAACCCAAGTTCTTGCACCGATATTTTCTTTCTCTCAAAATAACAATCCAGCACATACAACAAATACGAGCTTAAATCCTCATTTTGCCCGTTTTTATTCTCCCCTTCGGACCAAACAATCAAGCACCGTACTGTTACCGCTGTTTTTATTATTATATTCAAGTCAAATAAACATCCAGTTGAAATCAAGTAATAGCTACAATTAAATTTTAAAATTATCGAAGGGATATCAGTTTGTGTATAAAAAACCAATGTAATTGGCATATATAAATGATCCTCCAAAATATGTACAGGCTGTCATGCTTAACCAGTCGTGTGCAATATAATGGCAATAAACTTCAAACCAGCATCAGTCGAAATGAATCTAGAATATATGCGAAACCCATGTACACCTAAACCTCTGTATGGTATTAATTTGCGTGAAAGAGTATTCATGCATTTGTCTTAGTTTACATATTGGAAATCAACTCAGTTCATGGCAGGGGACCCGAGTGGCCGAGTGGTCAAAGGCGCTAGTAGTAATATGGAGCGATAAGGGTATAAGGAAAATCCAGTCAAAAAGGGCTTGGCCTGTATGGGGCAAAGATTTATGGGGCATATGGAAAATCCAGTCAAAAAGGGCTTGGGCCTTTATAAGGCAAAAGTCGTGGGACTATATGGGGCAAAAGGTCGTGGGGCGATATAGGGCCAAGGGAAATTGAACATGGGAATGTTATTTGGGACTTTCTGGCGACAAGGGAATTTGAAAATGGTGGGCCGGTATAGCGACAAGGGAAATTGAACATGGTGGGACTGTATAGGGACAAAGGAAATTGAACATGGAGGGACTGTATAGCGACAAGAGATATTGAACATGGTGGGACTGTATAGTGACAAAGGAAATTGAATATGGGAAATATTATTTGTATTCGTATATGAGTCTGTCTAGCGAAAAGGAAAATGGAGGCAAAGAAAGCAAATATCTTTTCGAGGTATACGAGTGGCCCTGAAAACAAACCACACAATCTACTATCAAAACAGAAGGAATGAAATTAAAATCACACAATTTCCTATACAAACAGAAGGAAAGGAAAACAAAACAAAGATAATTAAGAACATCATATATTCTATGTGAAATATGTTCATTGTTTTTATTCATCCATGATTTAATAAAAAAGTAGTATGATATTTATTGTCCACTGACTTCTTAACATATCTCAAATTTAAGGGATGTCCTGTGTTTCTCAGCGCACGCTACAAACAATATTGCCAAGTTGTAACAAATCTAAGTCGAAGGGAAACAAGCAGCAGCAAAATATGTTTGTTATATCGACAGTCTAAGATGTGTGTTTTGATTTGAAATTCAAAGTTCACCATATGCAGGGTTATAAACTGCAATGTCACTCGCGTCAATCACTGTTACAATTTTTCCGAACGTGTGTTTTGGTTGTGGTATGTTTATTTCAAAGTTAGCCAAAAGCAGGGTTATACAGTGCAAGATCACTCGCGTCATTCTTGAAATAGTTTTGTATTTGTTTCCCTTCTAAAAAACGGTAGATCTCATGCTTAAAAACATTTCCGTGACACAGTCAAAAATAAAGATAAAGCTCTGATAACTGAATTGTACAAGTTTGTAAAATCAAGATTTTATTTCATCCAACGATTTACTGATTGACTATTTGTAACGATGTAGCTTTTGGAAAACAAATTACATGACAAACGAAAATTATGGTGCCTACTGATTAACATTTTTAAAGAGGTATCTTTTAAAGATAACATATACCATTAGGATTTCAATCAAACGTATTACGACGGAGAGGGAGAGAGAGAGAGAGAGAGAGAGAGAGAGAGAGAGAGAGAGAGAGAGAGAGAGAGAGAGAGAGAGAGAGAGAGAGTGAGAGAGAGACTACGTTATACCTACTTTTTAAAAGAATCAGGACATTTAAGCTTGTTTTTGTGGTATATTTTCCTTTAGACAAATTCAAAGAAACACACATCCCACTTAGAAAATCAATTCCATAGGAAAGGTACACGATATTAAAATATCACCAGAGTGAATCGATGACAAATACGACTAAAATGTTTTTACAAAATAGTTAATCCAAATACGCTGTGATGTATTTTGCTCTAAAATTGACATAAGTTCCGTGGGATCGCCCAGGGTACAATTGTTCTTGCTTTACTTTTACTTCTTTTTATATAAATAATCTAGCGGTGAAACACGACCTATCTCGAAACTAGGTGAAGAGCTACTGAAGTCAATTCGAAGTGAACGCGGTAAGAAAATTAGTCTAGCAAATGAAATTGTTTGTGATGAGTGGTGATGCAATGTTTTATACGAAGGTAGTATGGCAAAATAATAAATACGCTCTCAAGTTGTTCCCATTGCAGTGCAGACTGGAATGTAAACTTAAATCCCTCCGTTGTGCAT
The DNA here is from genome assembly GCA_030141615.1 of Unio pictorum. Taxonomy (NCBI): domain Eukaryota; kingdom Metazoa; phylum Mollusca; class Bivalvia; order Unionida; family Unionidae; genus Unio; species Unio pictorum. The sequence goes on from JARLTB010000228.1 coordinate 2,623,967, forward strand.
TGTAACATTTCTTCTTACCACATCAACTACTGATTTTTCACAGTATTCGTACCATTTCTTTTTACCACATCAGCTACAGAACGGTCACAGAACTGGTTCGCATTTTGAAACTGACAATTTATTTGTATCTCACTTAAACATTTTGACGTACACACTCACATCGGTATAGTCAGGAGTGGTGCAGTATTAAGTGGCAAGGTTTTTTGTTTCTTTATTTTCTTCTTTTCTTTTCAACCTTGTGAATCTGGGATTTATACGAATTAACGAAGCAAGTTCAGTGAACCTCAAGGATAAAAACCCAAGTTGTCTGTCTATTGATGTGAATATTTACAATAAAAAACAATATGACATGCAAAACACAAAGATATACGGCAAGCATGATTAGAATGAATACAACAACACCTAACTGTAGTAACAAAGAGATGTTTTTCTTCACGTCCGCGTAACTTGGAGTTTCAATCTTCTTTCAAGACAAACCTGGTATCCTTTTGTGAGCTTGAAATTAAAATACTGAAGAAACTTAAGCGCTTTGCTATAGACTATATTATCGATAATTTCAGCAACAAACTAAACAACATAAATACCGTTACAACAATAGAAAGCCCGAAATCGTCTATTAGAAACGAAATGCGTTTTGAAAAATAATTAAAGATTAACGATGGCTAAGCAATACAACCGAATTATTTAAAGGCAATGACATTTGTATATAGGTCTTTCACTTTGATATTATATTCGGATGTAATTTGCCATGTATTAGCAGCTTGAATAAAGGTATACGCAAAGAGAAATCTCAATTTAAACTGACTTTTTCAGATTTGTTCCTTACTTTTATTTTTTGGGAATACACCTAGACACTATTCAAGGAAAATACACATATCAAAACAAACCATATATATCACACAAAGGCAGAAGCCAAAACGCAAATCTACTAATCACACGATAGAAAGAAGTATGTGTAAGTGTCGAAAGCTAAAGTCATACAACTTTTGTACGGTTTGTAACCTTCCACTTGGGATAATGTGAAATATCATAAATTATTATCACAAACGGAATTGAAACATAGCAGGCTTGACAGTTGTTGTTTATATAGATTCACTAAACTTCACAACTTGTTTGCGCTGTCTCATACTTTGGTCTCGGGAAGGATCCCCTTTGTAGGTGTAGCAACTGTGGTAAGAGTAGACATCGTGGTCGCTGCTGTCAAATAAGAGTAGATTATTTTAAAAAATGATCTAGTACTTTATATTTTTAAGAAAATCAAATAAAGAGATACAGTTGTTGGTAGACATCGTGGTCAGCAACAAAGTAAAAGTGACAGAGTGAATGAGACATCGTAGTCGAGAAGCGTACTTCTGGAGTAAATACGTGTCCTAACGTCACAGTACATTCTCAATCAGTCTTGATGCAAAAGCAATGCCATCTCCGGGTGAGACCATGCGGGTACTATCAAACTGATGTCATTCAATCCAAAGTAACTTCCTGGTAATTTCACCGTACCTGGATCGAAATGAATACAATTGTCTTTATGGAAAATATATACCCAGTTAATAAGGCTTTGCATGTCTTGGTATCTATTCACGCAATCTCTATTCACAGTCTCATCTGAAGTCAAACAGTCATTTAAGCAATGAACAGTCGGCATATCGCCCTTGCCACAGTACTGAAACTACTCTTCTCAAAGTAGTTAATAACATTCTCTCTGCTTTGGATAGCGGAAATATTACAGTCCTCAACGTCCCTGATTTGTAAGCAGCATTTGACAAAATATACCGTGATATATTACTTCACAGTTTCAATCATGCATTGGGATGCACAATACAGCTTTACTGTGGTTCAACTTCGTCTTAATTAACAGGACACAAATTATATCTGCAAATGGAATACACTCCAGCCCAGTTGATCTATGGTGTGGTGTTCAATAAGGGTCTTCTCTTGGACCTTGTATATGCATTCGATACACTCAATCGCTCTCACGTGTCATAGATCATCCTCCAGTGTCTCAATAATTGTACTCTAATGACACCCAAATATACAAATCGAGCCACACAACTGAAGTTGATGCCACCATCCAAGGAGTAGAGAGGTGCATTTGTGATGTAAAATCATGGATGACATGTAACAAACTGCGGATGAATGATGACAAAAGTGAGACCATTCTGATCACAACACAAAGACTTTCTCGTTTCCATCCTTTAACTCGAAGAATAAATATCAGCAACACCAATATTAAATTCACACATTCAGTACAAAACCTAGTTGTTACTCTGGAAGGTACTCTCACGTAGCACAAACATGTCATGAATATATGCAAGGCTGCATATCTTAAGCTGAGACGTATAATCTCCATTCGCAAATATATTTCAGTTCATGCCAATAAAACGCTCGTGTGTTCATTAGTACATTCAAGACTAGACTATTATAACTGAATTATGTCTGGTTTGTCTCAATATACGCATCTCTTCTGACAATCATATACTCATTATTCCCACTATACAAACGAAGTCATATGGACAACATTCTTTTGCAAAACCAGGACCCAACAACGTGCAACGAATTGTTCGTTGAAATTATGCACAAAAACACAGTGATCCCTTTCAAGACTGTTCTTAAAACTCACTTTTATTGACTGCTATAACAAATTTAAAGACTTTATAATGTTTTCTTTCTTAAATATTTTCAGCATGATTTTTTATCTTTTAATTTCATCGGGGTTGTTTTGGTTTTCGTTTGGTTCTTTTTTTAATCATATCATTATATATGTTGTAAAACGCTTATATCTTCAGTCAGTACGGAATCTAGGCGTTACTCTAGACAGTACTCTCACATTGCACCAACATGTCATGAACATCTGCAGGGCTGCATATCTTGAATTGAGACGCATCAGTTCCATTCGTAAATATCTTTCAGTTGATGCCACAAAAACACTTGTGTGTTCATTAGTACTTTCAAGACTGGACTATTGTAACTCAATTCAGTCTGGTTCATCACAATATATACTCCAGACACTTCAAAAAGTTCAAAACACAGCTGCACAAATCATCTTTAGAGTACCTCGATCATAGCACACCTCATCACTGCTCTGTACCCTACACTGGCTATCAATTCGATACAGAATCAAACAAAAAATTTGTTCTCTGTGCTATATTTCAATGACAGACTCCAGTCTAACATACCTATCCAGCCTCACATATGTGTATACACCAGCTAGATCCTTACGCTCTTCTTCTGATAATCGTATACTCATTGTTCCCAAGGTGTAAACAAAGTCATATGGACAACGTTCATTTGCACACCAGGGCCCGGTGACGTGGAACGAATTGCCCATTGACATTAGACACAAAGACACAGTGGTCCCTTTTAAGAGTGCTCTCAAGACTCACCTGTTTCGACTGCAGGGACAACCTTAGCGACCTAATCATGTTTTTGTATCTTATATGTTTTCAGCATGTTTTTATGTTTTCTAATTTCATTGTTTTTGTCATTGTTGTTCTGTAATGTAGACATTATCATTATTGATGATGTAAAGCGCTTAGAGCTTTGAAAGATTAGGCGCTATACAAAGGCATCATTATTATTATTATTATTATTATTATTATTATTATTATTATTATTATTATTATTATTAATGATTGCGCGCTATGCAAAGTCTTTACTATCATTATTGTAATATTATTCGTGCAGTTTCCATTTAACGCAGTCTCTATTCATGCAGTTGGGGTGTCCGGAGTGTCCTCGCAGTGGGTAACACCTCTGTATGGATGAGTAGTCGTACTAATTCGAGGCTAGCTAGCCCACCTTTGGTCCCCACTTGGCACCCAGCTCTACCCTGCTGCTCCAATACGCTGTGGGTGGCATGCGCCTCCAGCCACGTCCGGGAAAAGGGCCTTGACTGGCCAGCTAAACAAGGTTGAGGGTAGCCGACGGGTCTTAAACCCTGGTTGAGTTAGGGTTTGTCTTCCTAGCATGTGAAAACTGAATTCGTTAGATTACGCGCAGGAACCACAAGCTGGTCAACAAACAAAAAGGCGATTCCCAGCAACGCAGTGTGGAGAGCTCAAAAGTCCACGACACATGTAGAACGTCCTAGTCATCCACTGTATGCATGTGCATCTCTGATGGTCTCGAAGTTGCCATGCGGCTGTTATCAGATCGTTTTAGGCAAGATAGTTGGGTCGACGCACTACTCAACTCTATCTGACATAACACAGCGCAATTCAGTTCATCATCCACCCATCCCAGTTCATCAATCATTAAAGTCCCGTGGCGACAGGCAAGCGATGAAGCGGCAAGCGTGGGTACATTTGGCACCCGCAGTTTCGAACTTCCATACAGGCGGCTCAGGCCAGGAGGGTCATTAACCACTGACATAGAGCAACATTCGAGTCAGACAGACAATTGAGCGACTGATCAGACTTCTTCTGAAATGCACTGTGTACCTCCGTGGCATGAAGAACGGGCTATTAAAGGTGGCGTTAACATTGCCTGCTCAACAATTCCCTAGCTAGCATGGCACGGCATGCGGAATGCAGTCGTCAAATTGAACAAAGAACATTAGCATTGCTCCTCTTACATTCGGCACCTGGAATATGTGGACCTTACTAGACAGAGACGATGCAAAAATACCCTAGAGGAGAACGGTGCTAATAGGAAAGGAACTCGCCATATACAACACTAAAGTTTCTGCGGCCTAGAAAGTGAAAAGCTTTGTGAGGCTGGTGTCGACTTTGCAGTAAAGACAGCACTGAGTGGACCTGAACCTCCCATTAGAGTAAACGACACAGTCAAGACCATAAAAACTAACTCTCTTGTCTGGAAGAAAGCACCATACCAGCATCAGTTGCTATGCAACAGTCATGACCAACCAAGATGAAGTGAAGTTCAAGTTCAGTGAGGATCTCCACTCCATCATTGCTGACGTTCCAATGGTAGATAAGCTCGTCATTCTATGAGATTTTGATATAAGAGTAGGTTGCGATCACGTTGCCTGGGACGGGTGCTAGGAAACCATGGAGTGGGTCACTGTAACAGCAACGAACTCAGTACTCTCGCTCTAATCATTGGCACCTCATCAACTTCGAGATTCTCAGGAAGAGGGACAGGCAAGATGTGCGCGTGATCAAGACCTTTGTGCGGCGCTGACTGCAGGACAGACTACCGTCTCATTATCACGAAGATCAATATCCGCATTCAGACCAAATGATCCCCACAGGGAAAGAAGGCTCCTAAAAGACTGAACATCACCGAACTGAACGCACCAGTACCAAACTATATCTCGTTGATACCCGGAAGAACGTCTGAAATCCACAGCTCTCGAGTCTTTGATACTGTCCGCAGAGAAGACTTGTCGAAGGTAATGGCCAATGACGGATGCCCAAGTAAATTTACATCATTGGTGCAGCATTTCCACGATGGCATGCAAGCAAGAATACAATGGAGAGACAACTGAGCAGTTCCAAGTAACCAATGGCGTCAAGCAGAGTTGTTTTATAGCACTGAAACTATTCAGTGTATTGTTCTCTGCCATGCTGACTAATGATTTCAGAAACGGGGAGGTTAAAGTCGGCATCAGATACTCTACATATGTAAAACTTTACAATCCCAGGAGGTTTCAAGCAAAAACCAATGTCATTACCGACACCATATGCGATTTATTATTTGCTGATGACTGGGTCCTCACTGTTGGCTCAGAAGCCGACCTGCAATGCAGCGTTAACCTGTTATCTTGCTCCAGCAGAAACTTTGGTCTCACCAGCAGTACAATGAAGAATAAATTCCTGCATCAGCCAGCCCCTGAAAAGCTATATGAGGAACCCAACATCACAGTCAACAGGCAAAAACTAAACATAGTGAACCGCTTCACCTACATTGGCAGTACACTGCCACAGAGCGTCACTATTGACGACGAGGTGAACCTTCGTATTGCCAGAGCCATATCGGCACAATGTCCGTTTTGGGCCAACTAGACATTATAAGAAACATTTTATTGAAAATCTCATACTCGTGTGCCATCCGTTTATGAGGAGTGGCGATAGTAAGTTGACCACAGTGCCAGCTATAATGGTGATAACAAACTTGTGTTAAAGAACTATCAGCTATCCCATAATATGTTCTTCCCTATGACCAGAAGAGTTAAAATGCAAATAAACTGTAGCAAGTTGGCTGTATACATGAGACGACGAGATGACTAGTACCACTCCAAGCATCTATTGCAGACAGTGGTTTGCTCATAAGCTTGCACTTGATGATTATGGTGAAAATGAACTACATAAATTGATAAATATATATGGTGATGAGGTTGGAGTTATTGATGGTGAAGGAGAACAATGTAGTTTGTACCATGTGGTACCTAGTGTGGAGGAATATGATCCATAGTCAAGCATCAGAACAAATTTCAAATGATGACATAGATGAAAGTGAACTATATTGTAGTAAAAAATATGCTATTTGTACATGATATCAATTTTAATACATAATTATAAAGAATAATAAATAATTACCACTAAATAAAACTGTCAAAGTTTTTTGTGTGTTAATTCCTATCATTTTATAAGACATTTTGTGACTTAAATATGCTTTCGGGAGAGACTGCAACTTTTCCTGAACTCCTTGTTGTAAACTCCTAGTGAGACCTCTTTTGTTCATAGAGTGCAGATTTATTTTAATGTGTTCCACCTTCCTAGGATATCAGATTGTACCACCATTATGGTCTGTGTTTACTAAAAAGAACATGGATTGATTTCTCATAATTCTGTTACTGTTTTATCAGAGTGCTGTTCCATTGTCATATGTTTGAATAGAGTCGTGTTGCACTTTAGTATGCACCCCCAACCCCAATTTCACAAGTAATAAAAATGTGACTATTTGAAAAGAGTACTGTTATACAGGAGGATGCCAGCACAACCCCTTCACAGGAATAAAACTATGTGTAAAGTGCCATACCAGTGTAGATTAAGTAAATCAAATTCAGTATTATTTGAATAGAAAACAAAGTCTGGAAGCGGTATAAACAAACATCATAGCATTTGGCACATCGGCCAATTTGTTTACATTAGTTACACTATCCGTCAAAATTTTGAATTAGGAAAGGTTACGATTTCGTTGCGTTCATAGCATAATGAAAATGAACGATAGGGGATCATTCTATGTTTTGGCTTCATTATGACGTCATCTGTTTACTCTAACTAGTAAGCGTTCGACCTTATAACAACTAAATGCCTGTGTTCCATCGCTGCAAGACAAAAAATCGTTTCTTATTTAACTAAAGTATTTTGACAAATCTTCTATTTATTTCAAAAAACACCACGGTATACACCAAATGTGATCTAAAGTTCTAAACTGAGTGTACTGCATTTATCAAAGGTGTGATTTTGTCTAGTGGCATGTTACTGCTTTACTGTGACTTATTTTCAGTATACTCCAAGGGGTTTTTAAGTGAAATTTAAATGGATTGTTTATTCATTGGTTGGATTGAAGGTTTTAATAAGAGCCAATAATTTGAATTTTATATGTACGTGTGGGTATCGAAATAATGGCTGGGATCCTTTTAAATAAGTGGAACCATCATCATTTGTATTATCAAGTTATTCATCAACATACACGGATCAATATATGGTCATTGCCACGGAATGATCATCATTGTTTTTATGTAATTTGCATCTACTGTGTTTAGTATAGTTTGGAACACCATGTTTACTCATTGATGTGTTAGTAATTTTCTTCAATGTTTTTATATATGACTTATCTATTACATACCTTCCGTTTCTAGTTAAAGATTCCCATCTTTGGCTATTATGCAAATATCATCCTGCGATTTTACAGTGGCCATCGTGTATTTTCAATGAAATGTCGATACTAACGTAGGTGAAGCGATTTGTTAACCAAATACAGTGACGATGGCCCGGTCTGCAAAATATAGACAGCAAACGTCCAGTTGAAATCGAGGAATAGCTACTGTTAAATCTTTAAATATATTATCGAAGATATATCGGTTTCTGTATAAAATACTAACGTCTTAGGCATAAATTAATATGTACTATTATAGAATACCAAAATTAATGGGGGTCTAGAGTTGATGAGTAGCCATTTGCCAATATATCACATATGTCTGCATTTCATATACGGTACATTAAACGCATCTTGAAAATCAGTTGGCAAGACTGTGTCCCACACAGAGAAACCCTGCAGCGTGCAAATATTATCCCTGCTGAGCAAACGTCGCCTTAGATGGCTGGGACACGTCCGACGCATGGAGGATGGGAGGCTGCCAAAGGACATCCAATATTGATAGCTGGCCACTGGCAAAAGAAGAGTCGGCCGCCCCACATTCCGTTTGAAGGATGCGTGCAATAGGGACCTGACATCCTACCTGATGCCTGGGAAGTGCTGGCCGAGGACCGAGGCACCTGATTACAAGATTGCATTGAAATAGGTAATGCCATCCTTGTTTACGCGTATGCAATTAAATAGTCAATCCCTGATTACGAGATTGCATCTAAATAGACAATATAATCCCTCATTACGGGATTGCATTGAAATAGGCAATGCCATCTCTGATTACGAGATTGCATTTAAATAGGCAATGCCATCCATGATTACGAGATTGCATTGAAATAGGCAATGTCAAACCTGATTACAAGATTGTATTGAAATAATTAGTGTCAACCCTGATTACGAAATTGTATTGAAATAAGCTATGTCATCCCTGTTTACGAGATTGCATTGAAATAATTAGCGTCAACCCAGATTACGAGATTGTATTGAAATAAGCCATGTCATCACTGATTACGAGATTGCATTGAACTAATCAGTGTCAACAGTGATTACGAGACTGCATTGAAATAATCATTGTCAACCCTGATAGTGAGATTATATTGAGATAAGCAACGTCAACTCTGATAGCGAGATTCGATTGAGATAAGCAGTTCAAACCTGATTGCAAGATTGTTAATATACAAATAAGCAGCCTCAACTCTCACATCAAGTTGGTTAACATTGAAATAATGGAGAATAACCCTGATAGTAAGATTGTATACAATAAAATATGCAGCGTCAACTCTCATAGAGCCATAGCATTGAAATTTAGCAGGCGATGACAAATTTGCTAATATTGAAATAAGCATTATTAACGCTAATAGTAAGATTGCTAGCAGCGTCAACCCTGACAGCAAGACAATTAACATTGAAATAAATAGCGGCAACCCTGAAAGCAAGACTATTAACACTGAAATAAATTGCGTCAACCCTGATAGCACGACTGTTAACATTGACATAAACAACATCAATCCCGAGCGCAATATTATTAAAATGGTGTGATATGATAAAAGAGTAAATTACATGTTCATGCAGATTATTAGACATACTTGTATCTGTCTAAAATCCTGTACAAGATCAAGTTAGAAACGAATCGACGAGGACAAGAAAACGTAATACATTATAGTAAATCGCGGAAATAAAACATAGCATCATATAGATTGTACCTAGTGTTTGAAAGATAACGTTTTTACATCTCAGTTTAACGCAAGAATGTGCCATTATATTGCATCTCAGATAAATGCGATAAGGTACCAGACTATACATCTCAGTTTAATGCTCTAATGTACCAGACTTCTGCATCTCAAGTTAAATGCTATAAGATACCAGACTATTACATCTCAGTTAAATGCGATAAGGTACCAGACTATTGCATCTCAGTTAAATGTTATAAGATACCCGACTAGTGCATCTCAGTAAAATGCGATAAGGTACCCGACTATTGCATCTCAGTTCAATGCTATAAGATACCCGACTAGTCCATCTCAGTTAAATGCGATAAAGTACCAGACTATTGCATCTCAGTTAAATGCGATAATGTACCAGATTATTGCATCTTAGTTAAATGCTAAAAGATACCCGATTAGTGCTTTTCAGTTTAATGCTAGAGTGTGCCATTCGATTGCATCTCAGTTAAACGCTATAAGGTACCAGACTAGAATTGAACATCTCAGATATTAAAGAATAATTTCTTCCTTTTATCGGCTGTATACTAAGAACAGCTTTGAAATTCCTCATCGATGACATTATTTTGAATTGGCTGAATGTCGAATTGATACCATGCTCATTTACGATCAACACAATATCGTACGATGTCTCCTGGTACAATGACAAATACAATATGTTATGGTATGCATGTTAGAAGTTGGATCGGCACCTTATGTTATTAATGACCAACTAAATATTAAAACAAGTCGCTTGTAAACAAAACCCACTGAATACGACCAACTATTAATGAGTAGTTTGTGTTCTATTGTAATTGAATCTTATTTTCTTCAGCACCTAATGGGTTATATATGGTGGCCAGTATATTTGGTAGAAGAACCCAAGAACCAAAGAAGAATTACCGACCCACGGGAAAGAACTTTCAAGCTTTCTCTCGTACCCACGTAGGTTTGTACGAACATCGAATCCACCCGAACAGAGGTGAGATACGCGTTATCTATAAATGTGAGCACCGTAGACCACTGGGCCACTATATGACATGTTAAGAAGGAGTGGGGATCGCAATAGTTTTACGACGGCTACTGAGGTGGCCATGTTGTGTGCAACCGATACCGTTTGCGTTTTTGACCAGCAAGACAGTAAAATGTCTCCTTAACTCAGATCAAGTGGCAGTAAAAAGGTATTTAACATCAAATCAGTATTGTTACGACCGACTAGACATTAGAAGTCTTCTAGTGAAAACCCCTTGTTAATATGACCATCTATTCAACAGGACATATACCAATAGTTTTAAAATGGAATCTAGTATGGCCATATTGAAATCAAACTGACATAATTCACTTTAGACCATCTAGTTATCATAATACTTTTTTTCAAAGAAAACTATTTAAATTGGGCTCTCTGTTCAGTAGAACTAGCTCTTAAAGACGACCGCTATCAAGCCCATATTTAACGTCAGATAGGCACCATGTCCGTTTTGGGACAACTAGACATTATAAGTAATGTTTTCATGAAAACTTCATACCCTTGTGCCATCCATTTAGGAAGAGTAGCGATAGTAAGTTGACCACTGTGCCAGCTATACTGATGATAACAAGCATGTGTTAAATAACGATCCGCTATCACATATTATGTTCTTGCCCAAGACCAGAAGAGTTAAAAGGCAAATAAAGTAGCTACCGTCCGGTCCATATCATTCTAGAAAAAAACAGAACAAGGGATATTTGTTTCAAATATTTCTGCAATTTAGCAATATACATGAGAGGACGAGATGACTATTTGCAAGAAGATGATCCAGGATTCAATTAGTATGCAACCCCAACCCCCTTTTCAAAGGTAATATAAATATGACTATTTTAATCGAACACCTACGCAGTAGGGTGCAAATTATTATCAGTCTATTTGCAACGCTAAATCTGGCAAAGGCAATATGGACTGTTACACTTAAGTATCATTTTATCAATGAACTGTCACGGCAACCTTGGAATATTATCTACATATCAGAAACACAACGAATAAAGCCTCCATTCTTGTTTCCACGATTTTATGGCTTCAAATGAATTTTGAGAATTATACGTGTTTCTTAGTATAAGTCATTGCATATGCTTGCATGCAGATTTGGATGTGGGTGGTAGCATACAGCAAAAGGATTATTAGGCAAGCGATTTGTGTCCTTCGAAACATAACAGTATAAACGTGGCACTTCCATTGTGCTGGAAAGCTATTAGATAATTATCACATAACCATTGTCTTTCCATCTCTAACGCCATAGGCTGTATCAAGTGTTGCAGAGCTGCATGCGTTTTTAAACACATTCTCTCAGTAAAGCAGTTAAAATATTGAACTTTGCAATAGTACATTTAAAGTCTCTATTATGTTTGCAATAAAATTAAAATCAGTACATACAAAATTGAATAGTATTTGGCACATCGGCCATTTTGTTTACATTAGTTACAGTATCCGTGACCGTTTCAATTAGGAAAGGTTACGATTTCGTTGCGTTCATAACATAAAATAAATGTACGATAGGGGACCATTATATGTTTTAGTTGCATTATGACGTCATCGGTATATTCTGACTAGTAAGCGTTCGACCTTATAACATTTAAAGGCCTGTGTTCCATCGCTGCAAGAAAAAAATTCTTGGCTTTTTCAACTAACGTATTTTGACAAATCTTCCATTTATTTAAAAAAGCCCACGGTATACTCTAAACGTCCAAATGTGATCTAAAGTGCTAAACTGAGTGTGCTGCATTTTTCAAAGGTGTGTTTTTCGTCTAGCAGCATGTTACTGCTTTACTGTGACTTATTTTCAGTACACTCCAAGGCCAAGGTCATGGGGTTGTTAAATGAAATATGCATCGACTATTTATTCATAGCTTGGACTAAACGTTTTAATAAGAACAAATAATTGGAATTTTATATTTACGTGTGGGGATCGACATAATGGTTGGGATCCTTTTAAATAGGTGAAATCGTCATTATTTTTATCATAAAGTTATTCATCAACATAATCGTAACAAGCGGATCAATTTATGTTTATTGCCACCGAATGATCGTCATCGTTTTTATGTAATTTGCACCTACTGTGTTTAGTATATTTTGAGACACTATCTATACTGATTGATATGTTAGTAATTATCATCTATGTTTTTATATATGACTAATCTATTACATACCTTTCATTTCTAGTTCCAGATTCCCATCTTTGACTAGTATGCAAATATCATCTTGCGATCTTACAGTGGTCATCGTGTCATTAAAATGGAATGTAAATACAGAAGTATTGACCCTAGGTGAAGCGAGTTGTTAACCAAATACAGTGACGATGGCCCGGTCTGCAAAATATAGACAGCAAACGTCCAGTCGAAATCGAGGAATAGCTACTGTTAAATCTTGAAATATATTATTAAAGATATGTCAGTTTCTGTATAAAAGCCTAACGTCTTAGTCATAAATTAATATTTACTATTATAGAATACCACTATTATAGGGGGTCTTGAGTTGTTGAATAGCCATTAGCCAATATCTCACATCTGTATGCGTAGGTGTCGGACTGGCTAATATGTATATGTGAGAAAACTGCCAGTAACTTTCCGTGGACAGAAATAATTTACCGAGGTTTTTCGTCCACCATTTTATATATGTATAACCTATCTTGTTCTATATATTGAAAATGCACTTCACATTGACAGCATCCAATATAATTCTAGAATATATGGATGGTGCATGTGCTCTTAAATACAATATATAATATTGCTTTGCAAACAGAGTGGGAAAGAGTAATGACAAATTATTCATTTGTATTACTTTATCTAATAGAAGTCAGCTAAAATCCTGGAATGGCCGTACGTCTGTCGTATGTCGTCCTTCATGCGGTTTGTCACTAAATCTATAGAATTCATTTATGAACAGGACCTGATGAATCTTGGTGCAAAACTTATTCCATTAAGAATAGGACTTTGTTGATTAAGAACGATGAAAAGAACATATTTACGTTGTACGTGGCTGACTTTACGAACACCTAAAATCTTTATCAGACTGGTATTTATAGAGGAGTCCCGTACCCAGTGTATCATTTTCCTTCCTAAACAAATTAAATGCCATAAAAAATATTGTTTTCATCTCAACAAATGAATGCACCATAGTGCTTATCAGACACACCTACACTCAAATTTTATTCTGAACTCAGATAGTATCAGCATGCTTGTCATTACCATATAAAACAAATTACTTCGACAGTACTGTAATTTCAATAGCACTTTATACAGTGACTAGATAGGAATTCCTGTAATTGTAAAGACGTATACGAGTTTAGGCAGATCGATACCTGAACAATACGTTGACATAGGGAATACGAGTATGTATTCGTCTAATTGGATTGATAATGGAACAAAAAAAAAACTAATTATAAATTAGTCCCATCTTTCCATAAACATTGGCAGTATAAATGATTATTTCTTTTGTTAGGATGTTATCTGCAAAATAGATCGACCTGATAATACTTCCATATTGTAAACACAGGTAATTTAAATATGTGCCTCTTTAACTGGACCGATACATGCTTAATATATTGATCAGGCTGTAAAAACCTACCCTCAGCGTGAACAAAGGTAATGTAAATATGTAACGTGCGTGTTTGTATAAGTATATAAAGACTGATACTAGCAAAAGTTCCAAAAAATTCTCAGAAAAAAGGTCCTCGAATACAACCTTCCTGAGTTACACATCATATACTGTATAAACCTTGGCCTCACTTTATTAAATCATGTTGATGCCTGGAATGTCCTATCCTCCTCCGGCAAATCTCTTTGCTATAAACAAACTAACCAATTCGTGTAAAGTATTTCGAAAACGTACGACAACCGTATAAATTATGTACACGTATGTCGGTTATTTTTCTTAGTTGATTTCAATAATTAAAACAACCGTGTTTGCAAACTTGTTCTTCATTTTATTTATTTGACTTAAGCATTACCAAACTCCAATTTTTTTATAAATATATTTAAGTTCATTTATTGGATTTTAATAATGAAAAACTCACAATATTTGCATCCATCGTTATTAATTTAGTAATTTGACCCAAGTTTTTCCACCGATATTTTATTTCTCTCAACTGGACAATCCAGCACATAAAAACAAATACGAGCTCAATCCTCATTTTGCCCGTTTTTATTCTCCCCTTCCGACCAAGATCAACCATCGTACTGTTGCCGCTTTTTCTATTATTAAATTCAAGTAGAATAAACGACCAGTCGAAATGAAGAAATAACTACTGTTGCATTTAAAAATTTTCGAAGGGATATTAGCGTGTGTATAAGATACCAATGTCTTAGCATTAATAAATATTCCTCCACCCTTTATACAGGCCGCCATGTGCTATATAATGGCAATACATTTCAAATCAGCAACAGGCCACATAAATCTAGAATATATGCCAATCGCATGTACACCTAAAACACAGTATGGTATTACTTTGCAAACTAAGCGGGAAAGACTATTCACACATTTGTCTTTGTTTACCTATTGGACGTCAACTCAATTCATGGTAGCAGTCACAGGCGATCTCTCTTACGAATCACTTCCTTCTCACCTCTGTCTACGTGGTTCGAGTCTCAAATTCGGCCAATCTGGATATGTAAGAAAGCTTGCCAGTACCTTTTAATGGGTCCGTGGTTCTTTACGAGGGTTCTTCCTACATCATTAAGACGGGCTGCTATGTATACAAAATCGTGTGATGAAATATGGCATTAAACCCTACATCAACAAGGACAGTTTATGGTATGGCCGCGCGTCTGTCGTCCTTAGTGCGGTTTGTCAATAAATATAGAGGGTTAATTTATGAATAGAACTCAATTAATCTTGGTGCACAACTCATTTATTGTTCGGCCTTTCCCAAAACAAATTCCATTCCTAAAAAATATTTTTTTTATCTCAACAAATGAATCCACAGGAGCCATATGAGGCACTGTCTTACACCAAAGTATTTCTGAACTCAAAATTGCTGTGCATATGTGTCATTACCATAAAACAAATTGCTTCGACAGTACTGTAATTTCAATATCATTTTATACAGTAACTGGATAGTATTTTACGTAATTGTAAACACGTATACGAATTTAGTTATATTGATACCTGCACAATACGTTGACTAGATGATATATATATATATATATATATATATATATATATATATATATATATATATATATATATATATATATATATATATATATATATATATATATAAACAAATACAATATAACGTTATATTTATGCATTTTAATAAGTATATCAAGAAGACTGATACTTACAGCGTTTATACAAGTCCCTCAAATCCAACCTTTCTTAATTAATGCACGTATTTCTTTTACGCTGCCATTGCAAATTCACACGTTACTATAAACAAAACAACCAAACACAGCAGATTCATACAGCAAAGAGCTAGGTTGTGAATAGGTTAAATGACCCGACCAAATTATGTTTCTCTTGCAGTATGTATACCTCTTTCATGTGATTTGTTCAAGCTAATCCAGGCAGATAATGGTTGGAAAATAGGATAAGGGGAATAATGAGTAAGGGCCCAGTTAGCACCACCTAACTCTAAAATTAACATACATGTCTTTCAGTTATTTATGTGACCACAGTAACCCCAGTACTTGTAGATATCTTTCCTTATCTAGGTCTGTCCATGGAAAAATACGTGGACATCTCAGTTACGCCCTTTACAAAGGATGACTTGTGTGCCTTTGCACAAGGCCAGCATAATCAAATACATTGATTAGTACGGGGCTCAACTGTAAAAAGTAATATTTTGTCAAAGTCTATATTATTAATATTATTTACAATGAGTCACGGTAACATTTCTTAACACGTAGTTGCAACAAGTGTTGTTGTATAGTGTTTAACGCCAATTTTCAGCACATGATAAGCTATGCATGACGTCCAGTATATCTGGTGGAGGAAGTCGTGATAATCTCAGAATAAATCACACAGAACACGGGAATCTGTTAGCAAGCATTCTCACATACTCATGCTAGAGCAACCTTAGGTTCGAACTCACACAGAAGTAATATTTTGATCGGTAAAAGCGAGCGTCCTAGACCACTCTGACACCTGTGTCCTTTCTTTAAGAAATAGCATTGTTCTATACTTTACGATTAACAATAAATCAAAGATCTGACATGGGCCTACCCAAAGCGTCTATCCGAATAGAAACATGATGACGTCGGGCATCACATATCTTGTGAAATACGAAAATATTAGATTAAATAAACTGATGGATTGAAAAAAGAGGTAAGAATGTTCTGATAGCTAATTGTCGTCTAACACGATCACATACCGCATCAATAGAGTGATACATACATCTGATTCAGCTTGTTCATAGAATACAGTATCGTGTTAAACCAGAAAAAATATTTCATCTGAGGTTCTATTGTCTCATTCTACTTGTGATATTGTGTGATGTTTCTTCCATCTTCCCGAATTACACACCATATATTAGTAAGTATTATCTTTACACTGGGTTAAATCCTGTTTCTGCTTGGTGTGTCCTGTCCTTCCCAGCCAAATATCATTGCTATAAAGAACCAACCAATCCGTGTAAAGTATTTCTGAAGCGTATAACAACCGGCTAGGTTACGTTCAGGTTAAATGTCCTGTCTGCCTTGACCTAGGTTATACATACGTTACCTATTTATCAAATGTTGCATTGTATGTGGTTTGTTCAAGTAAATAATAGGGGTTAATGAGCATTATTTAGAATTAGATGCTAAATTGAACAAAGATACAAATGTCATCACAAAACTCAAATTTTGTACTTATGTCTGTTAGTTTACTTCTTTGATTTAAATAATTAAAAACATCCGTGTTTGCCATCTTTTTCATCTGATTATTTGTTTGACTTAAGTATTACAAAACTCCAATGTGTTGATAAATAAATTTAAGTTTATTAGTTTGACTTTAGCAATGCAAAACACCCAAGGATAACATGCATCTTTTTTAATGTATTTATCTGACTTCAGGAACCCAAGTTCTTGCACCGCTATTTTCTTTTTCTCTACTTGACAATACAGCAAACACAACAAATACTACCTCAAATCTTCATTCTTCCCGTTTTTCTCTTCCTAGCAAACAATCCACCACCGTTCTATTATCGCTGTTTTAATTATAAAACTCAGTCACCTTTTGGAGCATTATCAAAAAGTAACCACAACTACTAATGGTCAGTGTGCCTTTGTTTTCTTGGCAATGATAGCGTTGAGGACTGAAACATTTACGGACAGTATCGTGGTGCTGATATGTAGGTTTTTGTGGTTATAATGGATGTGCATGAAATTATAAACATGCAATCAAGATTTGTTTGTTTATACATGTACTTTATTGGCAATTTCCAAGTAAGAGGGTTTGTCGATATCAGGATAATGTTGGACGGAACATACCGGTGAACCGTTGAGAGGGAACAATATATCAATGTCAACATAGAAACCTACATTTTAAAAGAACTAGTGTCGACTTAGTGGCCTAGTGTCATTATGAGTGATAAAAATACCCTGATCATATATATATATATATATATATATATATATATATATATATATATATATATATATATATATATATATATATATATATATATTCGAAGCCTTGACGTCTTCTTGCTTGCACAATACATTATCGCTTTGTTTTGTGCCGGTAAACTATTTCATCCGAGTTAATTTCTCTCTTTTTATGATATTCTATGGAGTTAATAAAGTGTCACAATTCCGTTTTGTTCCTGCTACATTCCGAGTTGGATGGGGTAGGAGTGGATTTCAGGTTATTTCGGCATGTAATAATATAGCTCCCAACAATATATGTTCCTCATCCATGAAGGAACTGTCTACTGTTTACTTTCGACTCTATCAAGCCATTCAGCGATTGGAAAGGGGCAAAAACGGCAAATAAAAGATGGCACTGTAAGGCGCATCCCAATTCTACATGCAGGCGACTCAGGACTTTGGACATCTTGTGTTGATTCGAAGACGACACCATCACCCGGCAGCAGCCTGAGTGACCAATCAACCTTATGCAAGGATAGCACTGCTTCCTCCACATTGAATATGGCCTAAAAAAAGTGACCTAAACAAAGCTCATCGAAACATAACATAAACACAAGGCGTGCCCCATCTACTTCACATTGTGTCAAAAGTCTAAAACTGGCTTGCTGGAACATCAGAACAACTCTAGACTCAACCGATAGTAACTGATCGGAACAAAGCTATGCATTAATCGAACACAAGCTCTTTCGCATTGGTATTGACATTGCTGCACGTTGTGAAATCCACCTTTCAGAGAGATGTTGGCGCTGAGAGAAGTTGGCCCCGAACTGGTCTGAAAAACCAAAGACTGACAAAGGCCTTTCAAGAGTAGGTTTCATGTTCAGGAAGTCAACGTCACCAAGTTAACAAGCCTTTCGACTGGTCACACAAACAGGATCATGTCCAACACTCAATCGGACCCATCTGAAAAGGATATATTCTGCGCTGACCTGCGTAGAGAGAGAGAGAGAGAGAGAGAGAGAGAGAGAGAGAGAGAGAGAGAGAGAGAGAGAGAGAGAGAGAATAATCATCCTCGGAGATTTCAATGCTAGAGTGGGCAGAGTCTCACTCTAGATAAAAACACTGGCACATATTATATTACATCATAGAAGGCCAGAGGGACTTTAAAGATATCCTTCATATCAGAGTGATGCAGAGTGCATCACAGATCATCGTCTTGTCAAATGCAAACGCTATTTCCACTTTAAGCCCAGGTCCAGACAGCAATGAAGTATCCAAAGAAGAAAGCTTCAGATCAAACACCTTTTGACCGCTGACTTCAATGTAGATTTAAAGGAAGGCCTGCATTCTAGACTTGAAGAACCAAATTTGTCGCCAGGTATACCTACGGAAGAGATGTTGAATCTCATCAAGGCTTCCATCTGCAAACCTCATAATAAATTATTGGATTCACCTCTAAGGGAACCAACGACTGGTTTGAGCAAAACGAAGAAGTCCCAGAACTGCTTGCCAAAAGAAGACCAAATTACCATGTCCACCTCTCTCCACCATCTCGTACACATACAAAAGCAGCCTACTGTTGTATCTGTAGCTATCTCTAATGCATATATGTTACATAATTTTAAAACATCAGACTACAGTCTTGACACGGCACACTGTAATTTTCATTCATTTTTAAGCAGTAGATAACCGCTCTGGTGGCCTAGTGGTTAGATCGTCAGCCGTTGAAACGGGAGGTCGTGGGTTCGTTCCTCGGCAGAGTCATACCAAAGACTTACACAAATGGTACCAACAGCTGCCTCGCTTGACGTTCCGCTTTTTAGAGGTTAGTATTAGGACTGATCGGCCTGGTGTCAGGATAATGTGACTGGTTGGGACATCATGCTACATGTTTGTGGCATGATGCCCCAGTGCTAGACATTACTATAAACTGCCTCACTGCAGAAATCGTAGTGAATTGAATGAAAAATAACTACTTTAAAAATAATCCTAATGGCTCCAAGGAAATACAATATCAAATGAATTGCTTAGGAGACAGACTTGAAGGTTGTTGTATAATGTCCATTATGTCTCATTAATATATACATTATTACAATACATTGATAGAACGGAATGTAAACGTTTTGAATACAGATGAGGTTTAAATTGCACCATGGTTCGTGTATTCGACTGTAGTACGTGATACAATGTTTCCTATGATTTTCTCCTATGTTTTGACATCTTCTCTGCATGTGAAACCATTTCTCAAATTTGTGCGTTGTACTTAACAGGACTAGTGACACAAAGTATACATAAGCGAGGAATCTTCCTCCCTTACTATGAAAATAACGTTATAACGACCGGTAATTGTAAAATGTATATGGCCCACTGAAAAAGATACTTCTAAAACGTACCACTAGAGCAACCTTTCTAAGAGCTCATAATGCAATCATGGTAACGTTTGATATTAAAATCATCTACATCATATATTGATGAAGTAATTTTAAATGAATAATTTAGTGTTTCAATTGCAAACTAGTCCTAATATCCATATGTAATTTTACATTTATTATGTTGACGACTAAACTCGTGGGGCCTAAACGTTATGTTCATATTTCTATACTTATACAATATTATGATAGGGGAGAGTGTGTATGAAGTAACCCCATTTTCAAAAAAAAAGATTACAGTGGGTTTGAGGAGAGGAGGTTGTATGTAAGAGGTGTTGGGCTACCTACCTGATTCCGCACATGTTTAGATACTCTAATATGTATATACGGTTTGATTGTGAATACATGTGACATTACGATGGTGTATTATGCCAATGTGTTTGATATATATCTCGTTCCACATATCCCATTACAGGTAGATAGTTTGATTTTTAATAAATTATTTTTGTAGGATCTAAGTCGACAAAGTAAGTACTAAGTCGACAAACCCACGCATAAATATAAATAAGAAAATTGTTATCATGATTTCCAGACGTGACTGTCTTGATTTATCTGATGTACCTAAAATCTTGAATAAGTTGATGTATCAACAGTCTTAATGTATGAAAACAGTATAATCCAAAATGTCTTTGAATGAATTCACAATATTCAACACACTATTGCTTTAGTCCATGAAGTCAATACGCAATTTGAAATGTCACGAATAATTTAAATAAATGATTCCTCTCAAATCATATCTGAACACAAAGTAAATGATTCCACAACCTAAACTTAAAAATGTATTGAATAAGTTTCTTTACCACAACCTTATATAAACACCAAAGACAACAAAATGATCAGGATGTGGGTTACGAGTTAAAAACAGTCTAACGTTGTAGATAAGGCTAAACCCTGAACATAGCTATCATTAAACAACCTAATTATACTTTAAAGACATGACAACAATTGAGTCAAAAAAGCCTGTATTTTCAATCATGAACACAGCTCATGCACAAAATATAAATCAAGTATAAATAACAATCTGTGCTATTTTTTCTTTGATGCACGGGATATATTAATCTGATTCCGAGCTTCGTATACTCTCTGCCATGCACTCGGTCACAAAATTAAACTAATCCAGAGAAAAACATTTTTAACAGATTTCCTAGCAGATTGCAATAATTATATGAACCAATAATTAAATGTATGTGTTAATTATTCTTCTCTCGTGACATATACGTAAGAACAAGCGGCAAATCTTCCTCACTTTCTATGAAAATAAAGTAACGACATGCATTTATCCGAATAGTTTTATAGTGTTAGTCCGATGCAGTAAATCCTTATATTGCTTTCAAGTACAAACTCTCTAAAAAAGCAAACATATGTTGGCATCATATTTACTTTTGATATTCAAATCATGTGCATTATATTGAGGACGTAGATTTACATTGTTAAGTGTTAAGCTTAACAAATTGCCATGATATCCATTCAGTAGGTCATTTTACATTTAATGTGTTAACAACAAAATCATTGGGCCGTAAACAATGGTATATATTCATAGCGGGGTTATATAGTTAAAAAAACGACCGGACATAGGTACCATTCTTCAATATTAGGGTTATAAGAGTAAATAAATGGTGGGACATAAGTACCACTATTTCATACTAAGGATATATAGTAATTCAATGATTTCACATATGTACCACTTATCGATACTATTTTTTGTAGAGTCATTCTCCAATTTGTATTGTAGTTTGATGCAGTGTAAGACAAATCTCATTAGTGCAACTAGTTGAACTTTTTGGTAGATTTCCGATAAATTGGTAAGTATTATGGTGATTAACAGAAGATGCTCAAATATACATGTTCTGCTGGTATCGTAACTTTCATTAATCATTTCATTTATTGATTTATAATTTTAAATTGATTGCCACCAATCTATTCTATTCCTAAGAGCATCACCTTTTTATCGCTTTAAGCCTAATGGAATATAAACATCAACATGACATCCGTATTTGGGGCAGACATGTATTGTGATGACCAGCCTAGTCGCATTATTCTTACACCAGGTCAACCAGTCCTTGCACTAACTTCAAGCGAACAACTAGCGAGGCATTTTGACAAGTTATTTGCACGCCTATGCTGGTGTTCAAACCCGCGACTTTCCGCATCAGAGGCGGGCGCTCGAACCATTAGAACACCAGAGTGGTCAACATTAACAATAAAACATCCGTTACGATTTGGATGATTAACGTCATAAACAGCAAACATCACAATGTAGGTAAAGGTAACGTCTCTTGTTACCCTTGTAACTTCGCATGTGACATTCACAGCAGGTAACAGGCATTTATTTTAAGCTTTGATGAATTTTGCTGATTTTATTGAACATTACAATTGGATACAGTTCTGTTACCAAATATTGAACCAGTCTACCCATGAGATAAGTATGTTTGTTTTATTAAGTTCTTTTAAATATCTACTGAAACTATTAAGAACGAAAAACTTTATATCGTAAAAGGAGTTGTGTTCGGAAGTCAGGCATTCCTTTGCTAAAGGTATGTATGCATGTTAAAGGGTGCATATCTTCATTTATCATGACCTAATGAAATAGTTTAATGAACATGTCTTTTTTGAAATATTTGATTTTTGTATATGTATAAAACATACTCCTTTATATCCTTAATAAGAATGGAATGATTACCATTTTTCCCTTTATGCGCTTACACAAAAACACCATAGAACCGGATACGTCGTCCCCATGAATCGTCAGCAAAACATACCCACTATTCCTAAGTATATGTGACTAGATCACTGATTAAAAAAGTATATGTCTGAGATAAGATTTCGCTTCAGAGACTGTGTTGAGGATATGTCATGGATTAAGAGAATACCCGTCAGTGATAGGCCGTAGATTTGTAGATTAAGATAATTCCTGTCAGAGACAGGCCATAGCTTTAAAAAAATATGTGTCAGAGATAGGCTGTAGCTTACGAGAATACCTATCAAAGATTGACCGTGATTGACAAAGATTGACCGTTAATTAAGAATCCTGTCGGAGACATGAAGTAGATTAAAACATTGTATGTCA
The DNA here is from genome assembly GCA_030141615.1 of Unio pictorum. Taxonomy (NCBI): domain Eukaryota; kingdom Metazoa; phylum Mollusca; class Bivalvia; order Unionida; family Unionidae; genus Unio; species Unio pictorum. The sequence goes on from JARLTB010000228.1 coordinate 2,647,477, forward strand.
GAGATAGGGTGTAGATTAAACGTATGTATGTATGTATGTATGTATGTATGTATGTATGTATGTATGTATGTATGTATGTATGTATGTATGTATGTATGTATGTATGTATGTATGTATGTATGTATGTATGTATGTACATGCAAATTAAGAGCATTAGATTTACAACTTATGAAAATAGCAGTAATATTTTACCGTAAAAAGCATTTTCATGATGCATTTATTATTCTGAGCAAATTCAACTAACCTATTGATAACCACATCATTAATATCCCTAGTATTAAAAAATAACAAAGATTTTGCACCATGTTCAGTACGATTATTAGACCCTAACGCGTTTCATGACTTCTTTCTAATGAATTTTATATGACAGCAGTGGTGAGAAAAAAGATTAATTTGCTGGATTAGATTAATGACACGGTCGTCTGATAGATATGCATTGGTACGTCACCGTCATTTGAATGTATATGCGATACAAGACACGTGAGAAAAGTCGAATCGAGTGAAGGGTTGTGGTCGCCGTTGCACTCCTTGTGTTCATTTATATAACCGATAATGTGATTTAATGTTTTTAGAGATTTTGCCTTACTGTACTGATAAAACGTCATACTCCTGTGGTAAGCAGCAGCACGGAAACGAAGAAGTAAGCAGAGTCGGGAATGTTGAGTGGTAAGCCACTTCCGCCATTTTATATATTTATAGACATTTAATTATTCTTTTATTTTTTTAATTCGATTACAAGAGGCGAAAATGAGAAATTTGAACAACTGTTTGTTTTCCACACCCCAACCATTTGTCCCACAATGTAAACAAATCGTGAACGATCCAATCTACACCCCATCCCCATCCCCCGGCCATTAGAGCTTGTTACAATGAATTACAGCCCAAAAATGTAACATCACAACATACACAACCTACAAAACCCATTATTCATAGACAGATACTCTTGATTTCATATGTATTGAGCCAATGTGCACAGACCAGATTTTTAATATAAACAAATCAATACATACATTGAAACATGCGCGTGTTAAAACATCCGTAATTTGATTGTAATATACGGATTACCATAGTTTATTGTAGTCTCATTTTTCATGTTTTCAAGTTAATATTACACTAGCGCAATAATCTTTGGACTTGATTATTTCTTAGACTAGCTTTGCTATCATACTTTCCTGGTAACATAATTCTATGCTCAAGCTAAATAAAATTGTAGCTCTGTTCCCACAATCCTTCCCCTCCTTTCAAGATCTTCTAAGCAACAACATTCGTTATTGAAACAAATTTGTTTAAACAAAAGATATTTGCTTACATTTCGTCTTTTAACATGCTACATTTCACCATAGAATTAAATACTCTTATTGTTATTTTAAAAAGTCCCCCTTTTCGCATAAAGTGACGATCTTCGTGTTGTGATAAAATACTACCGGGAGCATTTTAAATTGTGCATCACCGCTCTGGTGCCATAGTGGTTAGAGCATCCGTTTTGGAAGCGGTCGTGGGTTGCAGCCCCGGCAGAGTCATAGCAAAGACTTACAAAATTGGTACTAACAACAACCTCGCTTGGCGTACAGCATTAAGAGGTTAGTGTTAAGACTGGTCGGCCTGGTGTCAGGATAATGTGACTAGGTGGGATATCATGCTACATGTCTGCGGCGGTGACCCGTCAAAAGAGCGCACGACAAAAGAGCGCCGACAAAAGAGCGCAGACATAAGAGCGCCGACATAAGGGCGCAGACAAAAGAGCGCCGACAAAAGAGCGCAGACAATTGGGCGCACTTAAACAAATACTTGAGGTACGATAAACGAATATGGCAGGGTTAGAAAGGAACTTTAATTTGTGATCGCTAAGGCTAATACTTGTTTAGATTGAAACAATCGGAGGTACGATCAAACGATATCACATCTATTTGTGTTTACTTATACGATTATACCAGTTTTGTAGTTGAAGGAACTGAACAATTAATTTTTTTTTTTGCCAATACTTGTTTTTAATGAAGCATAAAAAGAGTTACCATCAAACGATGCCATCTGATCTGATTTAATTTTCTTGTTTCTATTTTTTTAAATATTTTTTCCGATCTTTAGTTTGCGCTCTTATGTCGGCGCTCTTTTGTCGGCAAATTAGTGCGCTCTTATGTCGGCGGCGCTCTTATGTCGGCGCTCTTATGTCTGCGCTCTTTTGTCGGCGCTCTTTTGTCGTGCGCTCTTTTAACGGGTCCCTGTGTTAGACATCACTATAAACTGCCACACTGCAGACATCGTAGCAATATGACTGAAAAATTGTTAAAGCTACGTTTAAAAACAAATTCCCAAATCAAAACTAGAATTCCCATATTATCATCTGGTAGAATTTATAGCATTTTGCAAAAATCATGAGCTCTCTCTCTCTCTGAAGCATCTTCCAGTTTTACCAACAGAAAAAAAGAAACATTTTGTTCCATTAGTTTCCACCTAACAATTGTGAATTGTGTCCCAGTTAGTTAAAAGTATTATTTTCTTACACTTCTTACCTTTAGCGTGTTATTTTAGAAGCAATTTTGAGAAACCATTTTAATGCTGAACATTAGTGCAATTTTACTTTGTAGCATATAGGTACATATATTGTTCACTTTTAGATGTTTGTGTAACAACTGTCATCCAATGGAGATGCAGTTAGAGTCCTTGTGCTGTAAACGTTATGAGGAATTGCAGTGTAAGCTATAATCGGTTTCTGACAGCATTACTTAGCATGTAAGGTACCTGTGAAATTGTCTCAACCTAGCTGTTTTAGAAGTGTCCTTATATTAATTTGTACAGGCCAATGGACCCATTGGTGATAAAGAGCTAATACATGAGTAAGTTATCTGTTTCAGAATTCAACTGTAGAGTCGAAAGCACGTGTTATATCACAGCAAATATATTTATATATAAAATATAAATACGGAAGTGTTAGGTGTGCTAATGTCATACCATCTTGTGCATGAAGTTATCGCACATTTGCCGTTTACTTTCTTACGCAGCATGTATGATAGTATATAAGTATGTTCGTGTGTTCATTGTACGAGTTCATCCTTTTTGCTTAAAATATACCATATGTTAATATGATTGCGTGTTGGTACATCATGTATGACTGTTGTTAGTCATAATAGATCTGGTCAGTAATGTGTGTTGATGATCATTAGATGCGCTGTTGATCAATATATATGCTGTCTAGTTAGAGTGGACGCTACACAGTAGATAACTAGGTGTTGGTCAGTCAAATGGCGTGAAGGTTAGTAGATATGGCGTGTAGGTATTTGAACGGTGTGATGGGTATAAGGCGCAGTGTTAACATTACATTTCCTGTTAGAGATTGTCATTGTTCCTTGATATCACAAAGTGCCGCAATACTAAAACAATCTTACCGTTTATATCAATTTGATTTCTCATTCCCACAGCAAAGATATGTGTCTAATGTTGATGTGCATGTTCATACCAACACGCTGTATAGTAAACACTTATATCACCACACATTGTATTATACTGCTAATAAACAAACCATTAAACTGCACGGTTATAGGAATATATACTGTACCATACAGTTATGTATATATTGATTCGTTGTTTCAAGTACATGAAAAGCAAACCACTGTACCGTAAACAAAAGACAGTTCGTGAATGTGGAGTCTATTTCACAATAGGCTCTGTGAACACAAGTTGTCCGTTCATCAAGTGCACACAGTTTATTTCCAATGCAGATGCAAAGAAGCTAAACGAAAGCGCTGATTTTTTTCCCTGATTAATTCCGTGTGTTTATACATTAATATGTATACTATTATACCTGGACTTTCCAGAGTGGAGATATCAATACCAAAACTTTGTGTATATTCATATTGATCGAGTCGCATAAATGACACAAACCTCAATATGCCGGTATGTTTTGTTTCGATTCTACTTTTCCAAGTTCTTCTTTAGACACTAATATCAAATGCCTGAAATAGAATGTACTTGATATTTGTGTTTATTTTCGTGGTCTAATGTAACATTGGCTTGAACCTCTACACTATTTGGTCGGAAAAGTATGCAAGGTCTGCATCTCTCAATAGTGTTATTAATCTAACATTAAATACCTCTTCTGTTTCCTGGTTAAATAAATGCATACGTCAGAATCTCAAACGAGTACAACTGTAATTGCTAAGTGTAAACAAGCACATCATATCCATCAATTTTATACTTATATTTATCTATCAAAAGTAACGGTAAATGTGTAAATCAAAAATAAATTTTAATTAGAAAGGCATAAACAAAGGTCATGGTATTCTAAAATCGATTTCAATTAAATATGAAACATTGTCATAGGCTTTAAAGATAAATTACTAATGTCTCATTGGCTATCTAACAAAACATAAGAGTTAGATAAGACGCTGAAAGAACAAACGACCAGCTAGAAAGATAACAAAGCGTAATCACTGTTTTATTTCACGTTCCAGGGGCACCGATTAAGATACGCTGGCATATAATGTTCGATAGGACACGGGTTGAATATAACATGGCGGCATTGATATTACTATGAGTCATCGAAAGAAAGCACAGATTTATATCAGACATGCAGGCATATACTGTATTTTCAGAATATAGATGGAGGCCAGTATTAATGGTGGAGGAAGAACCCCAACGTGAACCACCGACACACGAGAAATCTCCGGTAAGCTTTCTCACATACCAGCACTGGCCGAACCCGAGACTCAGACCCACGCAGATAGAGGTAAGGTGGCAGAGATCTGTAACTTTAGACCATTCGGATCTCCGGAATATACGTTGTGGAACTATTACTAATTAAGAAATGCTTATACAGATATTCTGGCAAATGCTGCATGAACTCATCCGATAACAAACTGTTTTTGTCAAGATATGTCGGAATGATAGTCTTGTAATCATAACTAGAAATATAACTTGATATATATATATATATATATATATATATATATATATATATATATATATATATATATATATATATATATATATATATATATATATATATATATATATATATACTGGCATATTATTTTCGTTGTGCTCGAAACAAACAACTATGTAGGCAAGCTATGCTTCTATAAAAAATTGTATGAGTTGTGAGTTGTGTAACAACTGTACAGAATGAAACAAAATGCCAACATTAATCCGTTGTAAACCATCGTCAGCTGTCGCAAAATGCTTTAAATCATCCGTTGAAGGATCAGAAAATTATCCTTGAACTATTTATACATGTATTGATGAGACTACTTTAAGACTTCTGAAAGGCAAATTATTTACCACAAGACACACATGGAACAGAAAATGGTAGAGCATAGATCTGTGTGCAGGTGGCTGATGAGGCCAATTCATACACAGAATGTTCGTTTGCATAAAACATCGTATGAGTGTGACATCTCCAGGACGGTAGATGGCACGTACTTTTCTTTGTGCCTCTTTAGCTCTGCAGCTCTTTTCCCGCTAGTTGCTCACAACTTGGAGTCTTTGTGCACGGGGATCGCAGCATGACTCGATCCCTTGCTTTTTAATCTCTTGTTTCATTGTTTATTTTGAAAATTTTCAATGCATCTTTCAGATTGTCTTTGAAGCGTTTCTTTTGACTTCCATGGGATCGCTATCCTTGCTCGCCATAGTAGAGTCTCTTAGCTCTTAGGCAGCCAATGGTCTGGCAAGCGTGGAACATGTCCCTTCCAACGTATCTGGGACTCCTTCAAGATGGTGCGTATGCTTGGACGAGTACCTCAGTCTCTAGAACCTTTCCTGCAACTAAGTAGTGAGGATTTTTATGGGACTTGTGGTTCGGCTTTCTGGCGTGGCGTCGGTGCACCGTCCACGTTTACCGTGTAAAGTAGTGTGAGGAGCACAACTGCCCAGTTGAACTTTATTTTGGTCTGGACAATGCTGCTACTTATATTCCAGAAGTTGGCATACAATCTGCCGAAGATTGTGCTCTGGCAATGCGGAGGTATACTTCGTCGTCAATGGTGACATTCTGTTAGGTTAAGAGGTCCACTACGTTGAGGTGTTAGCCATTGACGGTGACGTTGAACCCAACATATGGCTTTTCAGGGGCCGGCTGATGCCGGACTTCCGTCTTATTAGTACTGATGGTGAGACAAAATCATGTGCAGAGGTGGAGAATGTGACAACGCTGCATTGCAGGGTGCCTTCTGATTTAGTATTGAGGTAGCAGTTGTCAGCAAATATGTAATCCTTGATGGTATCTGTCATAAACTAGGTTTTCACTTAAAGCCTCATTAGGGTTGAATAGTACTTCATCTGTACGGTACCTTATGCTGACTCAAACCTATATGTCACTGAAATCATTAAACAGCCTGGCAGAGAACAATATCCTTACAGTTTCGGTGCGAGAACGCAACCCTGCTCGACGCCATTGGTTACTGGTAATGGCTCAGGTGTCTCTCCTTTGTCCTGCACTCGTAACTGAATGACGTCTTGGAAATGCTGTACCATGGAAATACAATGTCTCGGGCATCCATACTCGGCCATTACCATCCATAAGCCTTCTCTGCTGATAGTATAAAAGACCTTTGTCAATTCGTAGTAGGTGGAGAAAATGTCTGTGTTTTGCTCTTGAAATTTATCGTGCACCTGCTTCGCAGTAATCAGCATGTAAATGGGCTCACATTCGTTTCGGAATCCACACTAACCTTCTGTCAGTAATCACTTGTCAAGGTAAGTAGTGAGGCGGTTCAGTAGGAATCTTGCAATTATCTTTCCTGCAATTGAGAGTTAGTATATACCCCGGTATTATGGAAGCGTGTTTAAATTGCTGTAGGATCGTCTCTTGCTGCCACATGTGTATCGAGTAAGGATGGAGGGTCGTCCAGTGCATTTATTGATGGGTAATTAAGGGAGACGACTGATGGCTTCCCCATTGATTTATGATAGGCGATATCATTTCATCATGATTTAGACGACCTGAGTCAACCAGACTGAAGTATGAAAAATAAAGCTATCAAAACAGCTCGATTATACCGACGCATTGGTGAGTAATATCTGATTCCAGTAACAGACAATTTCTCTTCTCCTGGCTATACTTTCAATACTGTAAGCATGACTAGAATCAGTCATAAAGCAAAGGCAACTTTTGGATTCGCATAGTGCGACCTCTAAACATCACTATAAATCAAGAATAATCCAATGAAGCAAATATATGTTTATCGGTAACAACGAAGTTAAAAGCTGAAATAAAATGGAATTGTATACCATTATAATCTTAAACCTTTCTCAAACCCATATTAGTAAGTATCACACTTATGTAAAATATTTAAAATATAATATATCATGTATTCATATATCTTAAAGAATCTTTTAACCTTTTACATGCTATTAAGTCAACGATTAGTAATTTTAACTTTGTTTTGTTTTGTGTTTTGTTCTGCATTCACTTGTTTTGTCGTCGTTTGTGGCAGAGAACAGACTGAGTATGAGTTGCTGGATCATTTGTATTTGTTTCAACAAGAAGTAGTTAGCATATTAATCTGAATGAAAACACAAGCAACAATTTTGCAGCAAATACATGAGACATTTCCTGATCCATTAATAAATAGACAGTTATCATTTCTTAGGAAGATTACTTGTTGATAAGATTGAATATGTAACTTAGAATAATATGCTAAAAAAAAAGGCTGTAAAAACTTGCATACTTAACTTAGAATAATATGCTAAAACTATGCTGTAAAACATATGATCCGTTGAATACGTAACGTATGTCAATAAGATAAGAAAACACTTTAATCATACACCTTTGTCTTAATTTAAAAAAATATTGGTCTTAATGTTTGCTGTTTAAAAATATGCCTGTTAAATATCAATTACCCAACGAAAAAGTATTGTATTTTAAATGTTGGTGCTCGTTTATTGCCATATAATAAAGGTATCTGATTTAGTTCAGCGACTTACAACTATTAGATTTGTAAATTAATGTTTTAGCGTGTATCAAGCTTCATTAAACAAATGAGTTATTTTCGCAATTATGCATTTATTTATTTTTTCTTAAAGCTATTCAAGTAGTTAAAACGCTAATGCAGATGAAGAGATGTCGTTTCAAAATGGGTATTTGGTGGTTAAAGTGCTATAACGTCTGACACTACTAAGAACATGTGGAGAAAATTGTGTAAGTAAAACACTCCGTACGAAGTCTACGTTAATATTTGTTTTCATAAAATGAAATTGCTTTCTCTGTTGGAAGACTAAGCGGTAAACGTCGAAGACCACATACAGAGTTTCTCATTCAGCAACTGTATGTATGTATGTATGTATGTATGTATGTATGTATGTATGTATGTATGTATGTATGTATGTATGTATGTATGTATGTATGTATGTATGTATGTATGTATGTATGCAGGCATGCATGCATGTATGTATGCATGCATGTATGTATGTATGTATGTATGTATGTATGTATGTATGTATGTATGTATGTATGTATGTATGTATGTATGTATGTATGTATGTATGTATGTATGTATGTATGTATGTATGTATGTATGTATGTATGTATGTATGTATGTATGTATGTATGTATGTATGTATTTATGTATGTATGTATGTATCTATGTATGTATGTATGTATGTATGTATGTATGTATGTATGTATGTATGTATGTATGTATGTATGTATGTATGTATGTATGTATGTATGTATGTATGTATGCAAATATGTATGTATGTATGTATGTATGTATGTATGTATGTATGTATGTATGTATGTATGTATGTATGTATGTATGTATGTATGTATGTATGTATGTATGTATGTATGTATCTATGTATGTATGTATGTATGTATGTATGTATGTATGTATGTATGTATGTATGTATGTATGTATGTATGTATGTATGTATGTATGTATGAATGTATGTATGTATGTATGTGTATGTGTGTGTGTATGTACGTGGGTGTGTGTGTTTGCGTGCGTGCATCGTATGTACGTATGTATGTATGTATGTATGTATGTATGTATGTATGTATGTATGTATGTATGTATGTATGTATGTATGTATGTATGTATGTATGTATGTATGTATGTATGTATGTATGTATGTATGTATGTATGTGTGTGTGTGTGTGTGTGTGTGTGTCTGTGCGTGCGTGCGTCGTATGTATGTAAGTATGTATGTATGTATGTATGTATGTATGTATGTATGTATGTATGTATGTATGTATGTATGTATGTATGTATGTATGTATGTATGTATGTATGTATGTATGTATGTATGTATGCATGCATGCATGCATGCATGCATGTATGTATGTATGTATGTATGTATGTATGCAGGCATGCATGCATGTATGTATGTATGTATGTATGTATGTATGTATGTATGTATGTATGTATGTATGTATGTATGTATGTATGTATGTATGTATGTATGTATGTATGTATGTATGTATGTATGTATGTATGTATGTATGTAAATATGTATGTATGTATGTATGTATGTATGTATGTATGTATGTATGTATGTATGTATGTATGTATGTATGTATGTATGTATGTATGTATGTATGTATGTATGTATGTATGTATGTATGTATGTATGTATGTATGACTGACTGACTGACTGACTGACTGACTGACTGACTTTATTTCCTCTTCAATAGAGATTACATCAGATTAATCAAATTCAGGATAATACAAAATCATGAAATACAACACAAAAGAATATAATTGAAACAAATTGGAAACGTATACCAGTGTAATTATCAATGTAGTTCTTTCTACATGACATATATGTTTAGGCATACATACATACACACACACACATATATATATATAAATGTACACACATACATATACATATATATTTACACACCCAAACACATATTTACACATACATATATACACACATATACACACATTTATACATATATATGAGCAATAGCATGAAATCCTTCTCAAAGGAATAAAGATAGCAAAAGGTGACACGTATATTATATGAGCCAGAGAGCATTATATCTCCGTGATCTGTAATACATCAAAATTGCGGAATTTGACAACAGCAGAATATTTGTTTTTGTTTGTTTTTTTTAAAAATTAATTTATTTATTTATCTAAATTAACTACTTATTATTGCTGTTATGTTATGACATGTTGGTTGAGAGTAGGGAATGCATTTTATTGTAAAATGAGGTTATGCTTTTTGCCGTTACCAACATGAGTTTATCCCATACATCATCGTCGATAGACGACAAGCAATCTACTCTGCTTCGAAGAAGTGTCTCCAATAGTATATCGTCTTCTTGATTAAATAAATTAACCCCGTCTCTCACCTCTAAAGTGTCAATCACCCACTCAAAGAAGACGTTTCGTTCTTCAAGGAGCTTTTCACAACCTAAGATAAGATGTTTCGCTCTGTCGTCAGTCTCTTTTCCACAGAGTTTACATATCATAACTTTTCCAACAGGCATGATATATGGTTTCACTATTTCAGAGAGAGGCCATAACATAGATGGAAATTTACGTCCAAGAAACCATATACTGCTTGGTTTTAAGTCCAAATGAATGTTTCTGAAGTGAATTAAATCGCTCCTTAGTTCAATATCTGTATTCCAGGTAGATTCTTCGACGTTTTGAATATTATCAATAATATTCCGATTCCAAACAAGTTTACCTTCGGTTTGTACTCTTACTGCATAGTCTAAGAGAACACTTCCCATACCATATTTCTTGAATATTTTGTCAATATCTGCTATAAACCCAGTCTGTCTAATTGGGTTGGTCAAGTACTGACATAAACGCAAAATGAAAATCTTTTTCCAGATAAGAGTCCAATCGCCCCTACACAACCGGTTGAAAAAGCACAATTTCATCTTATCAATGTATTCTTCCATTGACCAGAGTCCTAAGGTACTACGCGTAGCCTCTATGGGCGAATATTTATCGAAAGCTTGCATACGTCGCGCTGCATATCTCTGACATAGCTCAAGTTCTTCTATATTGGTGTTCGTCATATTCGACCATAATTCACATCCATATAGGACTGAAGGTAGAATGATTCTTTTCCAGATTTTCATACTTATTAGAGGGTTCATTCCTCCGTCTCTGATACCAATAAAATAAAAAGAGTTTAATAAGTGTTTACCTTTATCGCATGCTTCTTTTATCGCATCGTTAGGTTTAAAGTTGTACGTTAGAGGTATGCCGGCATATTTCTTACTTTTGGCTACTGGAATTGGCGATTTGTCGAATAGAAAAGCAGGGATATCATTTCTTCTTTTGTTTGTAAAGAGGATGCTGCAACTTTTATCTGCGTTATATTTCAATCTCCACCTTTTCGCAATATTTGAGATTGTATCGAGCAGATGCTGCATCGAATGATGCGAATTAGCCATTACAGTTGTGTCATCCGCTAATAAGACACACGGCAGGTGGAGATCGACAAGATTTAGGCCTCGCAAAGTGTGATCTAAATCAGTGATCAAATCGTCTATCATAACGAGAAAGAATGTATGTATGTGTGTGTGTGTGTGTGCGTGCGTGCGTCGTATGTATGTATGTATGTATGTATGTATGTATGTATGTATGTATGTATGTATGTATGTATGTATGTATGTATGTATGTATGTATGTATGTATGTATGTATGTATGTATGTATGTATGTATGTATGTATGTATGTATGTATGTATGTATGCAGGCATGCATGCATGCATGTATGCATGCATGTATGTATGTATGTATGTATGTATGTATGTATGTATGTATGTATGTATGTATGTATGTATGTATGTATGTATGTATGTATGTATGTATGTATGTATGTATGTATGTATGTATGTATGTATGTATGTATGTATGTATGTATGTATGTATGTATGTATGTATGTATGTATGTATGTATGTATTTATGTATGTATGTATCTATGTATGTATGTATGTATGTATGTATGTATGTATGTATGTATGTATGTATGTATGTATGTATGTATGTATGTATGTATGTATGTATGTATGTATGTATGTATGTATGTATGTATGTATGTATGTATGCAAATATGTATGTATGTATGTATGTATGTATGCAAATATGTATGTATGTATGTATGTATGTATGTATGTATGTATGTATGTATGTATGTATGTATGTATGTATGTATGTATGTATGTATGTATGTATGTATGTATGTATGTATGTATGTATGTATGTATGTATGTATGTATGTATGTATGTATGTATGTATGTATGTATGTATGTATGTATGTATGTATGTATGAATGTATGTATGTATGTATGTGTATGTGTGTGTGTATGTACGTGGGTGTGTGTGTTTGCGTGCGTGCATCGTATGTACGTATGTATGTATGTATGTATGTATGTATGTATGTATGTATGTATGTATGTATGTATGTATGTATGTATGTATGTATGTATGTATGTATGTATGTATGTATGTATGTATGTATGTATGTATGTGTGTGTGTGTGTGTGTGTGTGTGTGTGTGTGTGTGCGTGCGTGCGTCGTATGTATGTAAGTATGTATGTATGTATGTATGTATGTATGTATGTATGTATGTATGTATGTATGTATGTATGTATGTATGTATGTATGTATGTATGTATGTATGTATGTATGTATGTATGTATGTATGTATGTATGTATGTATGTATGTATGTATGTATGTATGTATGTATGTATGTATGTATGTATGTATGTATGTATGTATGTATGTATGTATGTATGTATGTATGTATGCATGCATGCATGCATGCATGCATGGATGCATGCATGCATGTATGTATGTATGTATGTATGCAGGCATGCATGCATGTATGTATGTATGTATGTATGTATGTATGTATGTATGTATGTATGTATGTATGTATGTATGTATGTATGTATGTATGTATGTATGTATGTATGTATGTATGTATGTATGTATGTATGTATGTATGTATGTATGTATGTATGTATGTATGTATGTATGTATGTATGTATGTATGTATGTATGTATGTATGTATGTATGTAAATATGTATGTATGTATGTATGTATGTATGTATGTATGTATGTATGTATGTATGTATGTATGTATGTATGTATGTATGTATGTATGTATGTATGTATGTATGTATGTATGACTGACTGACTGACTGACTGACTGACTGACTGACTGACTTTATTTCCTCTTCAATAGAGATTACATCAGATTAATCAAATTCAGGATAATACAAAATCATGAAATACAACACAAAAGAATATAATTGAAACAAATTGGAAACGTATACCAGTGTAATTATCAATGTAGTTCTTTCTACATGACATATATGTTTAGGCATACATACATACACACACACACATATATATATATAAATGTACACACATACATATACATATATATTTACACACCCAAACACATATTTACACATACATATATACACACATATACACACATTTATACATATATATGAGCAATAGCATGAAATCCTTCTCAAAGGAATAAAGATAGCAAAAGGTGACACTCGTATATTATATGAGCCAGAGAGCATTATATCTCCGTGATCTGTAATACATCAAAATTGCGGAATTTGACAACAGCAGAATATTTGTTTTTGTTTGTTTTTTTTTAAAATTAATTTATTTATTTATCTAAATTAACTACTTATTATTGCTGTTATGTTATGACATGTTGGTTGAGAGTAGGGAATGCATTTTATTGTAAAATGAGGTTATGCTTTTTGCCGTTACCAACATGAGTTTATCCCATACATCATCGTCGATAGACGACAAGCAATCTACTCTGCTTCCAAGAAGTGTCTCCAATAGTATATCGTCTTCTTGATTAAATAAATTAACCCCGTCTCTCACCTCTAAAGTGTCAATCACCCACTCAAAGAAGACGTTTCGTTCTTCAAGGAGCTTTTCACAACCTAAGATAAGATGTTTCGCTCTGTCGTCAGTCTCTTTTCCACAGAGTTTACATATCATAACTTTTCCAACAGGCATGATATATGGTTTCACTATTTCAGAGAGAGGCCATAACATAGATGGAAATTTACGTCCAAGAAACCATATACTGCTTGGTTTTAAGTCCAAATGAATGTTTCTGAAGTGAATTAAATCGCTCCTTAGTTCAATATCTGTATTCCAGGTAGATTCTTCGACGTTTTGAATATTATCAATAATATTCCGATTCCAAACAAGTTTACCTTCGGTTTGTACTCTTACTGCATAGTCTAAGAGAACACTTCCCATACCATATTTCTTGAATATTTTGTCAATATCTGCTATAAACCCAGTCTGTCTAATTGGGTTGGTCAAGTACTGACATAAACGCAAAATGAAAATCTTTTTCCAGATAAGAGTCCAATCGCCCCTACACAACCGGTTGAAAAAGCACAATTTCATCTTATCAATGTATTCTTCCATTGACCAGAGTCCTAAGGTACTACGCGTAGCCTCTATGGGCGAATATTTATCGAAAGCTTGCATACGTCGCGCTGCATATCTCTGACATAGCTCAAGTTCTTCTATATTGGTGTTCGTCATATTCGACCATAATTCACATCCATATAGGACTGAAGGTAGAATGATTCTTTTCCAGATTTTCATACTTATTAGAGGGTTCATTCCTCCGTCTCTGATACCAATAAAATAAAAAGAGTTTAATAAGTGTTTACCTTTATCGCATGCTTCTTTTATCGCATCGTTAGGTTTAAAGTTGTACGTTAGAGGTATGCCGGCATATTTCTTACTTTTGGCTACTGGAATTGGCGATTTGTCGAATAGAAAAGCAGGGATATCATTTCTTCTTTTGTTTGTAAAGAGGATGCTGCAACTTTTATCTGCGTTATATTTCAATCTCCACCTTTTCGCAATATTTGAGATTGTATCGAGCAGATGCTGCATCGAATGATGCGAATTAGCCATTACAGTTGTGTCATCCGCTAATAAGACACACGGCAGGTGGAGATCGACAAGATTTAGGCCTCGCAAAGTGTGATCTAAATCAGTGATCAAATCGTCTATCATAACGAGAAAGAATGTATGTATGTGTGTG